>PVHX01007933.1:0-86932 GCA_004024805.1 Geosciurus inauris
ATTTCTGTCCATTCTCTACTACACACATTTTAATCCTTTAGTAAAAATTAGTTTACTAAGATTTACTTTGCTGATACATGTCACTAATGGAAAAATGGGTTCATCCTTGGTCCAGCCACTCCCTAACAACCCAGTGGAAGAATCAGTTTACTATTCTCAGTCTCCTCCATCCTTTCAGTCTCTTTTCATCCTTGCTCCTGGAAGATAGAAGTCTTCATGTATAAGATCACATTAAAATTATCCCATAAACAGAGAATATTCTGCTTATTTTATATGTGTTTCATCCTAAAGAATTTAAAGATACCGGGGTACATGGAAATTCTTAGAGATGAATTAGTTTGGCTAGAGGGAGATAAAACTGGTAGGAAGCAAGCCACAGTGTTGAATGCCTATAATTCCAGCAGTTTGGGAGGCTGAGGCAGGAGGATTGCAATTTCCAAGCCATCCTTAACAACTTAGTGAGATCTGTCTCTAAATAAAACATAAAATATGGGTGGGGGGGATATGTTTCAGTGGTTAAGCACCCCCAGGTACAATCCCTCATACTCCCCAACCCCCCTCAAAAAAAAAAAAAAAAAAACAGATGGGAAGGAGATAGACAAGCAAGAAAGGTGAGAGACAGACATAGGGCTTCCAGTGCTCACCCACGTGAAGAGAAACTGGTTCTAATACATGATGCGAAAGATACACATAAAAACTATGTGCGCATTCTGAACTCATAGTATTTCTAAGTAGCTATATACAAGATTGGAACCATTCTGAGTATGGGCTATGTTTATGTCTTGGATATAGTTCAAGTGTGTGCCCCCATGGGTTCAAGTGTTAAAATCATTTTCTCCAGAGTGGTGGTGTTTAGAGGTGGTGGAACCTTTAAAAGATAGAGCCTCATAGAACGTCTAAAGACTGGTTTCTCTCCCTTGCTCTAGCTTCCTGTCTTGTGATTTGATCTCATGTTCTCGAATATACTCCCAAATTTATGGTACCACCTACCATGTGAAAATGCAAATTAGGGGGCCCTTACCAGAGCCTACACTATGCTCTTTGGACTTTCAACCTCTAAAACTGTGAAGTAAATAAATCTCCTTTCTTTATAAGTACCCAGACTCAGTTATTTCATTATGGCAACAAAAAATGAACTAATACAAATTAAATCAATAGCTTTTTATATTATATTCAGCACAATTTCATGCCTGAACTCTATGGGTCAAGGTGGTACTTACCTACAACAATTAATAGAAAAAAAAAGTCAAGATTTGAATATGGGCTCTATATAAATTCTAAATTTTCATCATTTCTAAATAGTTTGCATAAATTTTAAGAAATGAAGGGGAAAGGGAACCCAAGGAGGAATGTAAAATAAGAGGTAATAAATTTAAACTTTACCCCAAAGAGTAGAACTGGCTAAAGTTTCAAATTAGAGTTTCTTGAGTGGAGGAGAAATTTGTAGAGAGCCAAAGACCAAAATGAAAACTCACCATACTAAGAGAGATGACATAACACAAAGTTGAAAAGATCTTAAAAGCACACTTTTCTTTTGAATTTTCCCTGAAGTTGGAACTGTCCCTTATCCCCATTCCAAAGCCAATAGAAGCTATCTTAGCCTGCTCTATCTCCCCTCAGCACCTTCTCTTAATTCTGCCTAAAGAAAGGTTTCCAGCAAAATAAGCTGTAATTTCCTCTCAACAAAATTGATAAATTTTATACAGATGTCATTGAGGAAAACCCCTCAGGCCAGTAAAAAAATTCAACAACTAAACCAGTTTATGATAATACAAATAACCCTCTATGCAAGACATTGCTCCCCAAAGCATATACTATCTTGGATTTTCAAAATCAGTTCAAGAAAACAAGCTTCATCAATCCTATCACAACTGTAGTTAATTATTTAGTGCCTTCCAATTTAAGAGTTTTACAGAGTCCCAGGAAATATACACACAATAAAAATAAATCTACCAATCATAGTAAAAATTGCAAGGCAAACAAAGGATGTGTATTATAATCTTTAAAAAAAAAAAAAGCTACTCCTCAAAAAGGGAGAGAGCAACTTAGTTTGTTAGTTTTTGCCCTACCAGAAAATAAATGTTTAAAGTTCAGAAGAGGGAGGACTTGTGTTTACTAAGTGAACTTCAGACATTCCGTTGCAGAGGTACCTCTCTCATCATTAATTGGAACTCATTTAAAAATAGACATTGAATATCTGCAGAGCATTGGCAGATTGAGGAATTTGGGGACAAAACACCCAAGATAAAGAGAGAAATGAGTAGGAGACAAGAGATAACTCAATATTATCATTAAAAGTAAACCACAACACTTGGGCTGGGGCTGTGGCTCAGCGGTAGAGCGCTTGCCTCGCATGCGTGAGGCCCTGGGTTTGATCCTCAGTACCACATACAAAGCAACACAATAAAGACATTGTGTCCATCTACAACTAAAAAAATATATTAAAAAAAAAAAAAAGTAAACCACAACACTTGATTAAGTAAAGGTAGTTTATAAATGTTTTACATAGTAGGATATGAGAGAGACTCATTTCCTCATGAATAGGAATTAAGAAGCCACTAATTATAGATTACCAACACTCTATTACTAATTGGACAGATCTCTGCCAAGTATACATATTTAGCACCATTTTGGACTTACCCTAATAGACTCAGGTGACATAACCAAAAATGCTTTTGTCTGAATTCTTTTATTTAAAATGAGTAACTTCCTTGTTGGTAAAGAAAGAAGAAAAAAATATATGCATCAAAATTGTATTTCTCAAAGGTAAGGATGCTAAAATAAATATAAAACATGAATTTTGACATCTTAAAGAATTTCTTTTACAACATAACACCCCACAATTCCAGGAATCTACTTGGATATTTTCACACTGTATCGAATGCTTTTTTCTTAAGTACAGAAAACTAACAATAAGAGTTTCTTATAATGACAGACTTAACTTTTAAATAATTGAGGAAGTTAAAAATCAGCAGAGTTTTGTTAAAAATATCATCATAATCCAAATAGCTATTTCTTCTTTTAAATTGCTATGTGCCAATGGTTTTTACAAAAGAAAGTATGACCAGTTAGCCTCAATGGAACAATATTAAATTCTCCCATGTGAGAAACCTAAACAAAACCTGGCCTTTGGGATCCACTGGCTCATTGTTGGCAGTGGAAGTTATATGCATGGATAAGCCATCAGAGATATTAAGCAGCAGATAAACACAGGATGTAAAAGAGAGAAGCATCTGTGACCAGGGTCAAGCAAACTAGATCCAATTGAAATTTGAGTTTCAGGTGTCTCCTCGATGACAGGTTTGGAAACTGTCCTTTGAAATCTGATTTATCCTGTTGCTCCATGTGTTGCTTAGCAGCAGTGAGACTTTTAATATCGCAACTTAAAAATTTTTTTTAATTAATTTTATGAGATTTAGTGAGGACATGTAGGATTCCCCCCCCTTTTATTATTTAAAATTGAAGAAAATAGTAAAAACTTTTAATTATCATAATAACTATGAATTAGAGAATATGTTGTATGATTGATCTATATATATAGTAAGTTGTATAATAAAAACTTATTCTTTGAACCAAAAAAAAAGAAATTTTAGTGAACCAACTGAAATCTTTAACTGACCTCATTTCCCAAATAACGTAAGCAAAATTGTCCCCAAAGTATCTATTATTTTTGATGAACAACTGTATACATTTTAAAACTCTCAAATTTTGTTCCACATATTAGTGTCATTTTGGCCTCTTAAATAACAAGATTTAAAGTAAAGCAATAAATCAGAAATATCTATAAAGACGGTTTCTACAATGCAGCTGAGGCTGTTTGGATTAACACAAAATACATCCTATCCTTGCTTCAAATAGAAAACTTGTGATCCTGCCCTAAGTTTCCCTGCTTCCCATGATGGATGCTTTCTGCACTTCATCTACTACTTATCAAGGCTTGAACAGCCATGAGGAGGTGGGAGGGGGAACAATCAATCTGAGAGAGAAAGGTTTAACAAAGTATTATTTTCACAAATAAGTGGTAAGGCTTCCTTATGTGTAGGGCAGGATATATTTTTTTTCTACTTAGGGATAAACAGTGGCTCTAAAAGGTTCTTCTCCCTCTCCCTTTCTCTCTTTTCTGAAGAAAAGCCTCCATTCGTTTCCAGGTTACACATTAGTTTGTATACTGACCAAACAAAAAGCATAATACTGAACACTCAATAAAGTGGATTTCTATTCTTCTTGTCCTGTGTAATTTTTCCCTGGTTTGCACAATATGCATCCATAACAAAGGTCTGAAGTATGCCTTATGTAATTCCAAATATGTAAAAGAATATGAGAAGGACTAGAGAAGAAGGCCAACAATTCTCTTCAGTGGACAAATAAAGAATAAATGGTTGGGTCAAATATGCTTTACAAACCTTCTCCAGCTCTGTGCTGTTGATCATCAGCACAAAATAACATTTTATCAAGTGCTCGGCATAGACATTCTGATTCTAACCAATACAAGAAAAGCATACCAAGGTTACAGCCCTTTACTTCAGCTACATTGACTAATTTAAAAAACTGTTTTTGATCCTTTTAGATTTATCTTCTAGGACTCAAAAACAGATAGTTTACAAGATGAGAAGTTTCTCTAGAAATGTGTGGGGCATTATTATTGCTCAGTAAAATACAAGTCAGTGGATAAGTTTACCTCCATGAAGAGCATTCACAGCAAATGTCAAGTGATGAAAATCTCTTTCAAAAATGGCTGAAGATACTATGGCTTAAATAATCTAAAATGCAGATTTCTGATGTCAGCAGGATGGAAGAAAGAATGAATTGGCAATAACCTACAACAGAAATGACTTTATAGAAGTCTCAAAACTCAGGTAGGAGGTTGTGACTTCCCATTGAATTCCAAAACAGAGTAAAGCTACTTTGAGATGTGTCTTGGTAGCAGGCCTACCATCGTGGATCTGACTCTGAACCAAGAAACTGCTCCATCCCTTCTGGACTTGGTTCCAGACCTGCTTGCCCACATTCTTGGAGAAGGCTCTATTTGTCCAGGAACCCAGCAGCCATGCCCACTCATGCCCACTCATGCCCCTGGTAACAAGCCCAGCAACCCAGACTTGACTCTAGATACAGAAGCAGCCCTGTGACCAGCTCTAGCCTTGCTCAACCATTGTCCCAGAGGAAGTCTCACCAGTGAACACAATAAAGATCATTTATAAAATGCTCACAATAACATCATATTCAAAATGGAAAAACCAAAAGCTTTTCCTCTAAGATCCAAAGGGAAGCAATGATGCCCACTCTCACCTCTCCTAGTCAACATAGTACTGCAAGTTCTTGCCAGAGAAACTGGGCAAGAAAAAGAAATTGAAAGCACCCAAATGAGAAAAGAATAAGCAATATTATCTTCTTTTGCAGATGATATGATCCTATAAGTAGAAAACCCTAAAGATGGTACACTCCTGTAACCCAGCTTCTGAAGAGGCTGAGGCAGGAGAATTGCAAGTTTGAGATCTGTCTGAGCAACTTAGTGAGACCCTGTCTCAAAATAAAAAAATATAAAAAGGACTGAGGATGTAGCTCAATGGTACAGTGCTTGCTTAGCTTATATGAAGTCCTGGGTTTGATCCCCAGAACCACAATCAAAGGACAAATGGCAACAAAATAAATAAATAAATAAATAAAATAAAACACTACAAAAAAACTTTTAGAACTAATAAGCAAATTCAGTAAAACTTCATGGTTGAAAAATCAGAAACAAAAATCGGTTTCATTTCTATACACAATGACCTATCCAAAATGGAAATTTAAAAATAATTCCATTTACAGTCACATTACAAAGAATAAAATACTTAACCAAGAAAGTTAATGACTCTACATTGAAAAACTATAAAACATTGATCAAAGTAATTTTAAGAGACAGATAAATGGAAAGACATATCAGGTTGATAATTTGGAAAAATTAATATTGTTAAAATTTCCAGCCATGTGCGGTGGCACACGCCTGTAATCCCAGCAGCTCAAGAGGCCAAGGCAGGAGGGTCATGAGTTCAAAGACAGCCTCAGCAAAAGCTAGGTGCTAAGTAACTCAGTGAGACCCTGTCTCTAAATGAAATATAAAATACAGCTGGGGATGTGACTCAGTGGTTGAGTGCCTCTGAGTTCAATCCCCAGTATTATACTCTTCTACATAAGCTTAGAAATTAGAAAATACTTCTATAGATAAAGGAAAGAGAAATTCCTAAGCATCTAATATAACCTTTTATTTCTGTATGGTATTTTATTCTCTTTCACATAACCATAAATCTAGAAAATACATTTTAAGGAAGTAAATAAGCCAAGACACATATAGAGAGAGACATGGGAAATATAAAGAATTATATAAATCACCTCTCATGTTTTTTAACACTGGCTCATTTTAAAACATGCATATTGTTTAAAACATTTTTTCCTTTTGCATCCAAACTGAAGTTCATAGTCTCCTTGATAGACACTACTTTATATTACTTTTAATGCTGATTAACCCTGATAAACTCCAAGAAGTGAAAAATGCCAAATTTTTGCTATGATATACATTTATTTTATTTCTTTGGTCCACACTTCCATTCTACCAGTGCCCTTCTCTGTTATATACCTTGCACCTTTTGGAAATACAGAATTACACAGAACAAGGTGTGGGGGGGATTTCCTCACACAATAATATAATCTAAAAACTCAAAACACTGGTAGTTTCTTTTACATTACAATGAAATATTTTTCTCCTCTACCCTCCTCTAAAGAAAAACATATACATACATGTATATAGATAGATAGATAGATGTTTAAGAATCCTTGTGGTCATTCAATAGTCCTCCTGGAGTGCATGTCACTGGATCATAATACTCAGTGGTTTACTGACCACCTTTCTTTTTTGAAAACTTGTTCTCCTAGCAAGTAATTCATTGTCTTATATGGAGAAAAGCCCATTTGTATATAGAGAAAGCCTACTGTCAAGTAGAAATTCTCTGCAAGATGCATTGAAAGAGATAGTGGGATTTTTGTTTTATCCTATTTCTTAAATATTTTCATATCAATGAGTTAAAATATTTACAATTACTACTTTAGGGGGCATCTACTCTGAGCCAGGCATTGAGTTACATGCTTTATACATTTCAAATATCTCTAGGTTTAAGAGTAATTGTGGGCAATTATTTAAAATGAAGATTCCTGAGTCCCACTGTCAGAAAATAAGACTTGGTAGATAGAGCTAGGCCAGGAAGTACCACAAAAAGCTACTAGACAATCCTAATGCAACTCACTTTCAAATATACTGATAATTATAATAAAAATAGCAGTAAATGGGGTTTTAGAAGAAGAAGAAGGGTGCTTCTAATCTTAGGCAGACAGAAATCAAATAAAAGATTGATAGAACCAGTACTTTAAGAGAGTCTGTTTTTTAATTTCTGGCTCCTTTGAGCTGTGGGCAGAGGCTCAAGCCTAGGAACCCAAGACTTGGGAAGGGATTCAGTTTTCTGCAGAAGTTTTTAGGAAATCACTGACCTGTCTGATTTCAAAAGTGGGTGAATTTGACATGAGTCCCCCTTGTCTGTCAGGAGGGGCTGAGTAGGAAGACAGGCAGCCCCTTAGAGCACTTGATACTTTTTACTCTGAATCACTGGCTTGTCCGGTCGATAACCACAGTGCTGCAACAGCACTTCCAGAGACTAAAAAGGCAAGTGAGGAAATAATTCCAGAGACAGCACTCTTGGCTCACCTTGCATTATTGAGCTGGAGACTGGGAGCTCCGGAACAAAGGGCAGCAGGCCTGGCAGCTCTCACAGAAGTGTCAGCTGCAGCTATCCAGGCCACAGACCAAGAAGAGTCTGATGCACCACAGCTGATCTGGAACAAGAAAAACAACTATCATGTCAGAGCCAAAGTTCTGCTCTTTTAATTAATCAAAACTAAATATCAAATCACAAATGAGGACCAACCTTGCAGTCTGTGCATGAAGGCAAACTTGCTTACTCCTAGAAACTCAAAGTCCTTGGAGCGGGGAAGTGGACAGCTTCTCCATTTAAATCATATTATTTCAGGCATTCCGTGCCTCATTAGTAACACCGTGCAGCAAGATCTTCCACTGTCATTGCTAATGTTATTAAGGCTCATCGGTGTGTTAGTTAAAGACATTTGAAAAATAAAATCAGCTACCAATGTTTTGAAACTACTGGCGTGGAAACATAAAGCACAAAACACTTGCCAAAAGAGTTTGCAAACCTATTTACCTATGAGCAGTCTTGCTTGCACAGCTACATGCTTCACAAGTCTATTTCATTAAACTCATTCCTTCTTGAACTTCTACAGCAAAATGTGCATCGGTGGCCTGCCTCATTCTCAGTAACCTGTCAGCATTTTGTTCAACTATAAACACAGCAAAATCTAGCACCACCATCCATCTCACCGAAGCAGGAGCCCTGCTACACCCCCCACCCCTCCCTTCATTTCAGTAGAGTGCTGACTTCCAATGCACATTACAAAGCATCTGATGGGCTGACAGATGGAGGAGA
The DNA here is from genome assembly GCA_004024805.1 of Geosciurus inauris. Classification (NCBI taxonomy): domain Eukaryota; kingdom Metazoa; phylum Chordata; class Mammalia; order Rodentia; family Sciuridae; genus Geosciurus; species Geosciurus inauris. The sequence goes on from PVHX01007933.1 coordinate 8,529, forward strand.
GCTCTTCTCACTCTCATAGAGTGCCCAAGCCTCCCCAGCATGCCACCAAGCATGCAGCAGGCCTGGCCCATTGGATCTGTAATTTAACAGGGAGCTAGTCAAAAGAAATAGCTCTCAACTGGGATTCACAGGCTTTTAAGCACTGAAATTGTTATGTTCCCTGGCAAATTTAATGTTCCAAATGCATCTCTGTTCTGCCGTCCAGCCCTCCAACTGCAGAAAGCACAAACAAGAGAAAAAACACTCAGAGAAATTTCTCTTTGAAATGAACTTCAATATGAAGATCCATTTATTAAACAGCTGCTAAAGAACTACCATATTTTTGATTCTATGGAAGACACCAGTTTTACAATGATAAGGAGGGGGGGAAATGCATGGTCCTTTAGGTTAGGAATGGTGATGAGCACTCTGATAATAATAATAATGGTATAGTGTTAAGTATGCAGACTAACCTATACCACCTGGGCAGTAAAGAACAGCCTCTCTGTGAAGGGGCATTTAGGTCAAGGCCTGCTGAGTAATAAATTATAATGTATGGAAAAGAGGCTTCAAGACCAAATTAATGGCATGTGGGAAATCCTGGGTGGGATGTACTTAGGGAACTGAAATGAACGACCAGCATGGCTAGAACATATCATGCAAGTAGAGGAGAGGTAGGGTCTGAGGTGAGCAATTTCAAAAAGGGTCATATCAAGCAAAACTTTTAAGACTTTGGATTTCATCAAAGGCACAACATGAGCCATTGCAAGGTTTTAAAAAGAGGAATAACATGAACTTATCCATTTTTAAAGGCCACATGGCTGACCAAGTGGAGAGAGTGCAAGAACAGAAAAAAAGAAACAAGCACAGAAGGCAAGTAAATATGAGAGGGTGATACAACAGAAATGGAGGTAGATTAGGGGATAGTTAGAAAATAGATGATAGATAAGTAGATAAATGATAGATGATGGGAGAAATAAAGAAAGAAAAGGAAGAAGGGAGGGAGGGAGGGAGGAAGGAAGGAAGGAAGAAAGGAGATGTAATTTTAAAAAAATCTTTCCAATCCCCTAAAATCCAATCCACAATGGTAAGCAAGAAAAATTATTTTAATAATAACTAATCATTAAAACAAACTGTGATAAATATATTATTAAGATTAACAATAACTAATCCTCAAGTAAGTGGACTTGACAACACCGGTTGTTATTGGTAGTTTATCCTGGATTCACCTAGCAATTAAGGTAATGGCCATCTGTTTGCTAATTGACTTTGTCCAAACGAGAAATGCAGTTCTCCTGTCTGTATAGCAGGAGGTGGCGTTTCCACTTGGAGTGATGCACTGGCAAAACTAGGCTCCATCCTCCCACAGATACGGGAGACAAAGATGTTGCTTTACTTGATATTTACATTTAAAAGGGACAGGTCCCAGATTCTAGAGAAAGACATACCTGGATCCTAAAGATGATAAAAGACTTTAAGTTTTTTTAAAGGCTTACATACATCTCATAGAGCCAGAATTTATAATTGCAAGTTTTCTAAAGTAAATGCCTTAATAAAGGGGACAAGAGTAGTGTTTTCCTTTAATTTCATCAGGGAGAATTAAATTTCTCAGTTTTAATCTGTAATTGCCCTTAAAATAGAGAGAGAGATTTCCAATTAATACACGAGTTAGATGAGCAGATTGAAAAGGAGGAACTAAAATGACGATCAGGAGCTGAAGTGATTATATCAGTTATACTAAAAAGAAAGTGGCTCTCTCTTTCAAAAGATGTGAAGTGCATGTCTCCAGGTTTGTGGTGAATGTTCCACAGGAATGTGTGGAAAACTATGTTAAGTATATGCAGCATCCTCAGGAAACTCATTTCACAAAGTTGTCCCCCAAAGCATTCGAAACAAGAGAGGAAGAAATAAAGAAAAAGGAAAAAACAAAGTGCCCAACTCAGTATTTATGCCATCAGCCAGCCCCCAAGTAGAGCAGCCACACAATGAGAGATCTGGGCACATCGGTGGACCTATCGTTGAGCAGGCATAGGATCTGCTGCAGCTATTAAACAATTTTCTCTCAGCAACAAACCTACTCCTCCACAATCTGTGTTGTGATGCTGGGACCAAGACTTGGCAGACTCCATTGTTCCTTTGGCAGTAGCCTCCTCTGTCATCATAAGGGCACTGGAGGGTTCTGGAAGGCTGGAGGAGCGGGAACAAACATGTTCTTGCTTTGCTTCCTCTCAAATTGCTTCAGCAATGGCCCTTCAATTCCAATTTTCAACCTTTTCCCATATCCCTCAAAGAGGCTCACTGTGCCCCCTCACTTCACAGCAGAAGACAGTGACTCCTCCCAGAGGTCTACACCGTGGTACCACAGGTCCCCTTCTGTTTGTTCCCCAGTCCTGTGGATGGTAGCTGTTTGCTTCCAGTTATTTATGACCAAAATCCCTTCTGTGTTCTTTCTTTGCTTTGTTAGTACCCCAACACTTAGTTAATTTCCTACCTTGTAACTTCTCTTCATCAAAGTATCTAGTGTGGGTTGTGTTTTTCTGACTAATAAAGAACATAAATGGAGACTCCCGTTAATCATAGAAGTGACAGAATATCCGTAGACTCTGTCTTCAGAAACTTACCTGGGTGGATCTCATCTCAAAAAAAAGTAAGAAACAAGTATTCAAGTACTTGGGGAAAAACTCATCTTGAGTAATTTCTAAATAATAAAAGTTTGTTTCTACTGTTGCCTTGTTTTTTAAGTTTTTATTCATTTGTGTGTGTGCATGCACGTGTGTGTGATGCTGGGGATAGAACCCAAGCTCTCATTGCATGTTGAGCAAGTGCTGTACCACTGGCCACATCCCCAACCCTTATTTTCCATTCTTTAAGTAAATTTAGAAGCTATAATCCAATGGAAATCAAGAGCTTACTTCAGAGCCATCAAACCTGGGGAAGGCAAGGCAGGGAGATGCAGTTCTCCACTCAGAGAGACAGGGTCCTAGGAAAACCATTAACAGAAGCTTAAGTTTTGGGACAGTGATGTTGATATGCTCATGTCATCTGTACAGGTGAAACTTCGAGTGTTGAATAGATTTGTTGGCTGCCCTCAAACATCCACCGTATTGGAAACTCAAGATCAGATGCCCTGAGGTTTGGCAGGAGTCACCGTCATCCCTGTCATCTTTAGCCATGCTGAGTTTCCACCATACAATAAGGGGGAAATAGAGAAAGGAAAGGTAGATATGCTATCGTTCCCTTTTTGGCATAAATTGGGCCTATCTTGTTGAATGTTGTGAGAGTTTATTGGATTGAGTCCTTTGGGTGGTAGGAACATTTTACCATCAGCTGTTCCTCCACCAGAGACAGTTGCCATCCCATGAGCCCAGCTTCAGCTCTAACGAGAGTAATTATGATTATAATAGTGATAATATTGTTTAAGTTTTAGTTAGTGTGTTAGTATGCCCTAAACGTTACACAGATTAGTTCATTTATTCCTTTACATAGTGTTCTGAGGCAGGAACCCATTTCACAAATAAGGAAAATGAGGTTTTGAAAGTTTACACAGCACACAGGATATAAAGTTAAGTCTACTGCTGCCCACATTTTGCCTGAAGTTCTTTGGTCTTCATGGACTTAGAAGACAGGCCTCCTCCTGCCTGGGGACTTCTGTAGACGCTGCTTTCTCTGTGCCCCACGAGATCATGGTCCCTATGTTTTCCAGTCTGTGCTGGAAAACTGAAACCGGTATGGGTAGATTTGGCTCACTATTGTCTCCCCTAGGTTTTATACAAAACCTGGCGTAGCAGACACTTGAAAAATATGTGATGTATGAATTCATTATACATTTTAAATGTTGCCTCCACAGTTACTTATCTCATCACTTTAAGCATTTTATTTCTACCATGTTATTCAACTTTAGCTAATTCAAACCTCAAAAGAATCATTTAGGACTATAGGATGTTCAAGTTCTCCATAGAGGAAGGAGAAAGGCACTGCATGAAACTAAAGATTTAAACATTGTGTTTAAGAGATGATCTGACATGTTTCGTCCAAAGACATTCCATGCCTTTAACTTTTCCAGTGAAAATGGAGGAGCATACTATCACTGTTGTTTAAAATGTAAAGAATGTGAAATATGAAGTCACTTTCCAAACTCCTCAGCCATGGCTCTCAATTAAAAAGAGCAAGAAAGGGGATGTGGTGCTGTGGCTAGAACTTAGAGTTTGGAGTCTGATTGCCTTGATTAAAATCCTGCTTATTTTTCTCCTACTATGTGACCTTGGGAACATAACTAAACTCTTCCATACCTCAGTTTCTTCAACTCTACAATTGCAGTGTTACAACAACATATGTTAACAATCCATAAAACTTGTTGACTAAATAAATTAGCATATATAAAGTAATTATTGCCTGGCACATTAATAGTGCTTATCATATTTACCTAGAAGAAGAGACAACAAAATAGCTTATTAGTATCTAATACAAATATTTTTAATATTTGGTACTTTGTGACTGTACCAGGAAGAGACACCTTTTGGAACTAAACCAATGTTTGAGACATCTAGCAGATGTGTGACCTCAGAATGTTTCCTTAAGCTCCCTGGGCCTGTGCTTTTTCATCTATAAAATACAGATGATAATACTTATCTTAAAGTATAATTGTGAATCCTAGAAATAAATTATTTAAACAATAATGCTAGAATATAGGAGGTGCTGAATGAGCTGCAGCTATTTGTAGCAAAGATCAACTTCTCAGCTACCTGAGAAGAATATGCAGGGCCTGGGGGAACAGGAGGGAAAATCAGATGCAGTAGTCTTTGGACACAGTGGCAGAGTGAGCACTGAAGCTCAGTTCTGAGCTGAACATGTGAATTGGACAGGGCAGTTAACACACAATGGAATAAAAGCTATGAAAGGGGAGTACATGAATGAGGAGGTCAGAATCTTCATCCCATCCCCCCACATTATCCACAGCCCCTAGCACTATTCACCAAGCAGGAGCTAAAGGAGAACCCTGCAAAGCAGACCAGCAGGGAAACCCAGGAGGAAGATCAGGGACTGGTGGTGGCAACTGAACTAGAGGGAAGAAAGAGTTAAGAAAGGAGGAGTGGTCTGGCTGGTAATAGCCAAAGCTGCAGGTTAGAGAAGACAAGCCCCTGTGGAGCCTCTGCTGAATTTTGCAGCATGAAGGTCACAGTGACCTTGTGGAGAACAGGTTCCAATAACGGTTGGCTCAGGGTCAGCTACATAATTTGTGGGACTAAGTGCAAAATGAAGTACCAACAGCCAAAGATGGAGAAATCACCCCTTTCCAAACTCCAATCCACAGTATACTGGCAATCCCCAAGGAACTGCAGTCTTCATGTTTGGATGTACTAGGTACCTGCAGCCAGATTTAGCTAGGGGCCCCAGTTGATTCAAACTTCCATTCCAATTCACTTAGGTGCTCTCAGTGCAAGGTAAAAAGGCTGCTGCCTTACCCTTTCTTTGTGCTCCTGTCCAGATGCTCATTAGGGGTGGAGGGCAGCAACAAATGCAGCACCTCTATCCCTGAATCTCCCCCCTCCAAACAACCTTGTCACTGCCAGGGACAGAGTGACTAGGCAGAGACAGAGCCATCTGCAGTTATTGAAGAGTTATTGAGTACTGTGTACCAAAATCCTACAGTCAACTGTCCAAGAAATTTTGCTGAAGGGAAATTTTGGATAGGGAAATATCTGAAAGTAAGGCAGAGGGAGAGTGTTTAAATTCACTTTGTTGATGCTGATTTAATATGGGAAAGAATGAGGTAAACTTTCATGCTTCTATGAAGAAAGCCCTATTAGGAATGATGCTGCAGAGACAGTAGAAAGTGATGAAAATGGATGAAGTTCCCAAGGAGGCAGGAGGACAAGGAAGGAACACAGAATCCAGGTGGTGGACTGGCTTCAGTTACAGACTCAGGAGTCATCCGTGGAAATTCCAGTACATGGAAATAGAACTTCCAGAGCTGATGGAGGAGACAGAAACAGGTGCACCAATATTTGCATCTGATAAGGACACTCAAATACTACCATACTAAAACACTGGCAAAGATAAAAAGTAATACTGGTTAGGACCAAAGTCCCATGGAGAGACTTAACCTGATTTAATAGGTCAATTAAGAAGCATTCTGAGCATGGCAGTAGATTTTATTTCTGTTGATATTGCCTCTCTCAATGTTCTACTCATAAAAGCAGTTCCAATTCTTTTCTAATAATTTCCTCTCCAACCACATACACTGCCTGCCAACTTCTGAAATGCAGTTTCTAGGGCAGGACCTTTATTCAGTGCCCTAGCTGTAAAGTTGAACACCATTCACTGTTCATTTAGAGGAAGCAAAGTATTGTGGAGACTGAGTACACAGGGAAATCAAATGTCAGTTTCTAAGTGATCACAGTAACTTGTAAAGGTTACTGCTTGTCTTAATGGAATAACTGTGGCTTCTAATAGGATAGCCCAGTCCTCAAGTTCCTTTGCTCTGCTCCAATAAATATCAAACTTTGACAGCGACAACTCTGTTCTGATACTCCAAATGCAATCGCAGGTAGTACTCGTTAATGCTGCTACCAAGGAGCCCTGGAAGAATGTCTCACTGCTTACCAAATTCATCTCTCAGTAAGAGGCTTCTTCTTCCCCACCCCCATCCTTTCTTCCCTCCCTTTCTCTCCCTCTCCTTTGCTCTCAGGCTCTGTCCTTTAGTCTTCCTGTTATTGTCCTCCTTACTCCCTCTCTGATACTGTGACCATTCATTGCAGTCTAGAAAACCTAATGTTTATCACTATTTTAAGCTACTCTTTAGTTCATTATCTGAAATTTCTTTAATTTTTAATAAAGGAAAAAGTTTTAAATGGATCAAATGAAGGATAGCTATTTGTGTAAGTGATTATGTTTTATTTGCTAACAGAGATAATTACTCTTCTATTCATTTTGTAAGATAGTAGTAACAATAGCAAATACCTGTAAAAGTTTGTCTGTGTTTGGTAATATCATTTTCCTTCTTTAAATTTAGAACCTTTCCTTCAAAATGCATGTTACATCAGTATGCCAACATTTTAGACAATTGTTAAATGACTTCATAATGAGTAACCCCCCAAAATAAATCTATGAAAAAGTTAAGTTTCTCTTCATTTCCAGTCCTGAGTAGATGTCTGTGATTACTGCCTTACACATACAAATGCAATCCATTCAGAATCCCTTTCTTCTTGTAATTCAGTTGACTGTTAGATATTTTTTAAAAAACTTAAAGAATGTGTTCAAACTATACATTTTCATCCCTGAAAGTTTCTCATGTGTATTATATATACATATATATACATAAGTATATAGGTATATGTTCTATGTATGTACATATAGATGATTCTGTGTATATATTGAGATGGTTCTTTTTCAGGTAATTATTTGATTTATATATGTAGAGCAGATACAAATGCAAATGAATACAAAGATCAATATTTTTTCAAGTCCTAAAAGTGACACACACTAAACTCAATATTTATTCATATTTCTGCTCTTTCCACTTGTACAAAATTGAAAAAAAAACTTACCTGAAAATGTATACTCAATATTGCACATATTTATGTGGGTGTATATACATAATATGGTATGTATACATATATACACCCCTTATGACATAAATGTGTGTAAAGGTGTGTGTATATATAATACCAATACATACGTGTATATACATGTATATGCACATGTATATATAATAGTAAATGAGGGTGTAATTAGGTCTCCAAGAGTAAATAGTGTTTATTATTGTCACATCATGACTCTATAATGATTAATAAAGTTATAAAACTAAATGCATTGAAGGAGAAATTTTAATAAGTACTGTTATCATATTGGCATCCCTTTTATGCTTATGGTATTTTAGTGGTGTGAGAAATAAATATGCATTTAAACTGTTTTGCAATTTATAACAAAAATTACACCGTTGTTGCCAGGCATTGTGGTGCATGCCTATAATCCCAGCAGCTTGGGAGGCTGAGGCAGAAGGATCATGAGTCAAAGCCAATCTCAGCAACTTAGTGAGGCCCTAAGCAAGTCAGCAAGATCCTGTCTCTAAATAAAATATAAAAAAGGGCTGGGGATGTGGCTCAGTGGTTAAGTGCCCCTGGGTTCAATCCCTAGTTTAAAAAAATATATACACACACACGAATGTATGTATACACTGTTATTTTTGAAAATCTCATATAAAGCCTGAATGTTCCACACATATTCCATCTATGAAAGTAGAAAAGAATTTGCCAACTTGTAAATTTCTGTGCATATACTTAGATTTTTCCCAAAGCCCAGTTTTCTAGTCATTTAGTCTAAACATCAGGAAATGGAAATGAAATAAAGCATAGTAAGACTAAAAAAAGGGCACACCTTAATCAAAAATATCCCCTTCACCAGCAACATGGATAACATGGGGCTCAAAAACAAGCAGCAAAATTTTCAGTCAGCACAAGAAGCAGAAGGCAAAGTAGTATGAAATTATCTCATAATAAACAAACATATTTTAAGAATTTTCTCTTATTTTTTCCTTCATTTTCACAGTTCCTTTTAAGCTAAGAAAACTTAAAATGACATCTTGATATCTGATTGTCTTTGAAACTAGGTGAATTTAATTAATATCTTTTATTTATTCAAGATTTAATCTTATTCAAAAGAGGGAATAAGCAAATGCTGGAATTGCGCTTATATTTAAGTGGCATATTTGAGCAATTGGAATGTTTCTAACAGCTACGACAAAGCCTATCATCCTGATTGTAACAATTAGTGAAAATATTTTTACATTTCACAAATATGTTAAGAGTTTCACAAGTCTTAATTTTCAGAGAGTAATATCCAATGGTCCATTTACTAATTAGCATTTAAAAGGTAATTTGCATTTGCTTGCTACTGGCAAACAAATGTTATTATTTAATTATACATATTATATGTATATATTATTATTATTATATTTATACCAAGAAAAACTTAAATATATCTAAGTTTCTAGATTTCTACATTTAATTTGCAATTTTCAGCTCTGATATAGATTCAAAAAAGGGTTCATGCTGATTGGCACTGGAGGGTATAATCTAATACATAGAGGTAGATAAATACACCACATAAAAAATGCACTGGAAAAAAAGTATGAAGAAAATTAACATAAAGTGAGAGAACATTCTAGGGGGTTATTTTAGGTGTGGGGGAAACAGAATTGTACTCTAATCTAACAATTATATGCTTAGATACATTGTCAGGGGTGAACAGAGATCGTACTAATAATTATGAAAACAGTGCATCAGGATAAGCTCAGTATAACTAGTAATCAAATTGAATATCTGCCAACAGTTTACTAAAAGTAACAACTATAGTTTTAATTCCATAAGCAGAACTAAAAATACAATATAATTTTGCAGTCATTTGCTGATTATCTGCATGTATTCAGTGTATTTGCACCATAACAAAATCAGCCAATTCTATGTTTATGATTTGGCATTCACTTGTATCTTAATTTCTTTTCCATTTTTTTCTTTTTTTCTGTTTTCTTTTTTTTTTGACAACATGTAGAATACCTGACCTAGATGAAATTAAAGCATCCTTTCATTATTTCTTACAACAGTCTATACAACCTATTTATAAGAAGGACACTGCTGATTAACTCTGGATTTTAGAGTAGCAAAAATAAATTGCCATACCACCTAGTGATCTCCCTCTTTGGTTCTGATTGGTTTCTCAAGTTCCCTTACATATATATATATGGATATGGATATATATATATAATTATATATACATATAATTCATATGTAATATATATGAATATATATTTTATTATGTTATGTAAATATCACGCACAATATATTACATAATATATATTATAAATAATAATTAGAGATTTCAGTTGAGAATGTTTTTGAAAATTAAAACTTTAGTCAAACTTTTTGTCCTCCCACTCTTCATTCTTACCATTTATAATTTCTCACTTCAGTCTGGAAAAAAGCTACTACCAAAAGTGTCCTATATCTATATACCGTTGTCCCCATTATTTCTAAACAACACTATCTCCACAGAAAATTGACATGAATTAGATGGGTTCTAACAAAACAATATCTATATCTTGATCTGTTAATTCTTAAAGAGTGCTCTAAGAGAAATGACAAGGTGCACATGCTTTAGGTAGATGAGATCTATCTGAAAGAGTGGTTCAGACATCTGCCTTTGAGACAGTCACATAATTTGGAATATTTTGCCTGTGAAGTCCTTTGTTTAAAGGGAAGTCATCTACCTACTGAAAATTATAGCCACCTTGTACAAAATCTGTCAAACTGTTACATTAAATTAAAATTACTTGCATATTGGTTTTTAATATTTGGAAATCATTCTGTGAGGTTTTGGTTATTTTTATGCACTAATTTAATTTGGACATTTCTACTATGACCATATTTGGGGGAACAAAAGTGAAACTTGATTAGGTAGTTGTTTTAGAAACACTACTTTTAAATATATTTCATGGATTTATGCAGAACTATTCACAATGTTAAAAGCATAAAAAGAAATTGAAGTACTACCTTTATAACTCTACTGAAATGTGACAGAAGATTCTTCCACTCTTTTCAGCATAGTGAGCACAGCTTTGTTAGATGGATTCCAAGAGATAAAAATAAGTAAAAAAAAAAATTGAAACTATAGTTCAGGTGATATCAGTGCATTCTGCACATAGTTGTATTATAGAACTTAAGTTATAATTCTATCCAAATGTTATTTCCCATAAATTGTGAGCTCTTTAAAGTCAGGTAAGGCACCAAGCCTTCCCCATAGTACATGTTCCATAAATGTAAAATGAATAAACGAATCAATGAGTGTTCCCTATGAACAAAGCTTTCCAGGATTTATTACTACATCCTAGAGCAAACCCAGAATAGTCAAGAGGGGGATATCTTAGAACCAGAACTTTTCATTAAACTGAGTCATTTATGATAGTTGAAACACATAAGCATGAATATCAATAGTTCTTAGGTAAAGTTGATATCAAAATTACCTTATAAGCTTTTTAAAACACGATTTTTTTTAAAAATGAGATTCAGATTCTACATATCTCTTTTTGGGTTTCATTATTACCAATTTTAATAACCACAGCTCATGTGATATGATTGCATAATCACTGAAAGGCTCTCTTAGCAGTAATAGCTCCTCCTCATACCTGCCTCATTTCGATTAGAGGGAATCTTCTCTTTGAAATGCAAAAATTTAACATTAAAGAGAGGATGAAAATTGAATCATTTTAAAAGTTAACATAATTCTGTACAAGAGATAGCAGTCACTTTCTCTTGCACAGAATGGTGACTATAATAAATAATAAGGTATTGCACATTTCAAAATTTCTTAAAGAATAGACTTTAGTGAAGTAAGCCAATCCCAAAAACCCAAATGCCAAATGTTCTCTCTGATAAGTGGATGCTGATCCATAATGTGGGGGAGGTCACAGGAAGAATGGAAGAACTTTGGTCACAGGGGTGGGAGAGGGAAAGGGGCATGGGGACAGTAAAGATGGTGGAATAAGATGGACATCATAGCCCTAGCTTCAAGTATGACTGTATATATGTTGTGACTCTACATCACATACAACCAGAGAAATGAAAAAAGAAAAAACAATAAGGCCATTGGCTCTATTCTTCAGAACCCAAAACTCATAAGCAATTTGCCCTATTTTAACCATTTTGTTGGAAATTCTAAAGCTGTTATTCCATATTATGATATGATCACACATATTGTCATTGTCATTTTCTTCATAAAAATGACAATTTCTTTATGAACACTTTGTGAAGAGAAAGGTCATCATTTAACTTAAAAAAAAAAAAAAAAAAAAAAAAAAAAAGCCAGGCATGGTGGCGCAAGCCTGTAATCCCAGCATTTAGGGAGACTGAGGCTGAGACAGGAAAATCATGAATTCAAAGCCTGCCTCAGCAATGGCGAGGCACTAAGCAGCTCAGTGAGACCCTGTCTCTACATAAAAACACAAAATAGGGCTGGGGATGTGGTTCAGTGGTAGAGTGCCCCTGAGTTCAATCTCCAGTACCAAAAGGAAAAAAAAATAGACTTTAGATGTTTTCACCCCTCCAAAATTGATAAGCAGATAAGGTCATGGATTTGCTAATTAGCTTGATAAAATTATAGATTGTAAACATATATTAAAACACCATATTTACCCTAGATATATATACAATTATTATTAATATTATATAATTATTTGTCAATATCATATTTGTAGAAAATTAACCTGAATTATTTTCATAGATCACTTTATATGAAAGAGTTCTAGAGAACTGGTCAGGTGACAAAAGAGCTACAAAAGAATTTCAAAGGGAAGACAGAGGAAAACTACAGATAAATGTAGAAAACAATTTTGCCATAGACCTAAAAGATCTTAATTATTCCTCTTAAAGTTAAAGATGTACTTAAATTGAATAATGCTAATCTAAAGAAAGCAAATTGACCAAGCCAGTGGAGATTCCTGATTTGCTCCACCTTACCATATTAAAATATTGACTTAAGCATCAGGTGCAATCTACAATTACACCAGGGTATAGTTGAGGAAGGTGGAAACTGTAAATGTCAATGGCTCTATTTCATCATAAAAATTTGAATCTTATTCATCATGCTCTGTTAGAGAAGAATGCTGATTCAAAACTATCATTCACACTGAGGAAAAAGCCAATGTTCATTCAGACCGAGTCAATAAATCCAGAAGAAATAATGATAAATGTTGATTTATTAGGATTCTCTTTAAGATTCATTTCTTCTTCATCAGTGATTCATTGTTTTCCCTCTTGATTCTTAGGTAACCTCAAGCATGTGGAGAGCTTTCACTTAATAATAAAATAAAATAAAATAAAATAATAATAAAATAAAATAAAAATACTTGAACTGCTTCCTTTAAATCACCATCAACATTGAAATTGAAGTGATGCAGACCTCTTTAGCCTCTGTGAGTTTTAAAAGAAGCTGCTCCAGAGATATGATGAGCTCCTGATGACATCACAATGGGTATTTTAACCTGTGTGCCTCAGTTTCCCATTCTCATTCTGGAAAACTGATAATACAAATAGATTCTGATTGATATTTTTATTCAGTCTAAGAGGGAAAAGTCATCTTAGTGAGTATCTAATTCAATTCCTTTACTTCGTACATAAGTAATGTAAATTCAAGGAGATAAAATAAATGACCAAGACCACATAGCAAGCCAGGGTCAACATGAGGGTGATAGTAATGGAAGAATCACACTCAAACCAAAACACATTCCTATCTCTAGAATCAATTTTATGTAGTTCATACCATTTACTGCATATTAAATCTTCAAAGCAATATTTAGAGGCATACTTTAACACAGCAGTGAGAAAATTGATTTAATTTGATCAAGATAATGACTTTGACTTTTCCTGAATGATGATAGGACTTGCATGTTGGAAAGTAGAAAGGTTGTTCAAAAATATGTTTATCAGATTAATTACCAGTGTACATATGGCAGAATAGTTTGGGTGCATTTTAGTCTAATTGGCAATTATCTAACATGTGTTTTGGTCTGCTTTTATTTAAAAAAAAAAACTCTGATTTTTATTTTTTAAAAAAAATTCTGATTTAAGAACTCATTTTTTTTGTTTGGCATGAAAAAATGTTTAGTGAGAAGTCTTGATTCTAGGAATCTGAGTGTACCTATGTCTTGATCACCAACTCACCAAATGTCAACATAATAGTTGACTTCTAGCATTATCCAACACTTAGGAATTTTCTAATGACATAACTAGAGCTTTTCTCAATATCTAAGAGAAAAACCTATTCAGCAGCAAATCCATTCATTCATCACTCAAGTACACACAACTTTCAGTAAGCATTTTTGTTTCTTACTCTTAAATATGACTATACATCCAGACAGTGAGGAAAGCCTCTACTACAAAAGACAGGGACACAAACAACCAAAAAAATAGCAAAAATTAAGTTGAAAGAAAACAGATAATGCAAAGACAAAAAAGGACTGGCAAAGTTATTATAATTATTTCCAAAGACATGAAATGATAAGACCAAATGCTTGAAAACAGATAGCCAGAAATTGTCTTAAATATTAGAAACAAAGTAGCACAAATTTAAAAATTAGTAGAAGAAACCAGGCACAGTGGTGTACACCTGTAATCTCAGCTACTCAGGAGGCTAAGGCAGGAGGATTGCAAGTTTGAAGCCAGCTTGGGCAACTTAGTGAGACCTTGTCTCAAAAAATAAAATAAAATATATAAAAATTAATAAAAGTATTAAGAAATTAGATTGAAAAATATTCCCCTAAGATAGAACCAAAGAATTAAATAAAGAAAAGATGTAGGAAAGAAAATGAGAGAATCTTTTTAGGATATCCCTATAATTAAAAGAAGTTTCATGAAGAAAAAGCATGGAAGATAAAGGAGAAGAAATAGACAAGAAATTATCCAAATTTCTGAACGAAAGGACATGTGTTTCCAAAACAAGAGGGCATTCTGTTTTATCAGCATCAGCCTCTGCATCATATATACACTGTGAATTTTTTTAAAAAGGCTAAAATCTAAAAAAATTTAGTGGAAAAAAATTACACACAAAATGTAAAAAGAATGGAATGGGATTAAAACCAACAAATAGAGAAAGTATGTGATAGATCTACCCAAAGCAAAAGCTCAGAAGATCCACATGGGAATTATAACAAAATTATGAAGAACAGATAATTCCAATGCTATTTAAAGTGTTTCAGAATAAAAACAAAAAGTGTTCCAAATTCTTTTTTAAAACAAGAATATAACAAGAATATAACAAAAGCTAATAAAAAGAAAATAAACTATCACCAAACCAATAACTAAATATGGTGCACAAGTTCAAAATAAAATAGTAACAGTAAATCCATCAGTATAATTAAAAAGTACATTGATAAAGTGGGAATTTGTTCTAGGAAGGCAAGCATTGCTCAGTACTCAGAAATCTAATAATGTACTACTTCATTATATTTCTAATTCCAAAAATAACAATCATGATAATCTACAAATGGTGAAAGGACATAAAATAAAATTTGAGGTATTCTTCATTGAATCATTCAAAAAAAGGAATAGATGGATATTTTCTCACATGAAAATGCACATATATCTCAGTAAAATGCACATATATCTCAGTACAAAAACCAACAATCTACTTATTATGAAAGCACAGGAGGCTTTTTCCACTAAAACTAGGAACAAAACAAAACCATGCATTGTCACCACAATTATTTAACCTGTTATTGTGGTATGAACCCAGACAGTTAGATAAGAAAATAAAAAAGCAATGTGAGAACTAGTAAGCAATATGTTCAACTACCTCTGTTTTAAAATATTATTCCTATACTCTTGGACATTTCATGATGAACAACCAAAACAAGCATTACAAACAATAACAGAATTCAGTGAGGTAACCAAGCATGGAGTTAATATAAAATGAGAAAGAGCTATGCCTGATGGTGTACACCTGTAAACTCAGTGACTCAGAGGCTGGTCCACAAGTTCAAGGCTGCCTCAGCAATTTAGTGAGGCCATAAGCAACTCAGCAAGATTCTGTCTCAAAATAAAAAATATAAAGGGCTGAGGATATAAGTCAGCAGTAGAGCACCCCGAGATTCAGTCCCCAGTACCATAAAAAGAAGGACAAGAAGAAAGATAAAGAGAATGAGTAATAACAACCTAGACAAAAATAGAGAAACAACATAAGCAGGTAGTTGGCAATATAAAAGATAGAGGAATATATGAAATAAAAGAAGAAATGTATGAAATAATTGAGGGTGTTACATACTTATTTCTCTTTCATAATAAGAGGCATAAATTAATACTTCACTCAAATACCATTTCTAATCTCTCAGGTGTGCAAAAATACAAACTTCGGACAAGACAGTGCATTTATAAGACTATGGGAGAAACAAGTGAATGAGATATTTCCATACACTGCTGACGGTAATCCAAATCATAAAAAATTTTACAAAGAAAAATATGACAATAACTACCAAAATCATAGGTGACTTTATTCTTGGCCCAAGCAGGTCCATATAGCTACATCTGCACAAGAATCAAATGACATGTGGCACTGTTTATATTGGCAAAAATATGGAAAATGATCCAGGTATACCACAATGGAAAGTTGGTTGAATAAGTTACATATATCCAAACAATAGAGTATCATTAGCTACAAATTAGGAGGATAAAGAAATCAATGTATTGTTGTGGTAAGAAGACCTATAGGATATATTTACATTTTGAGGAAAAAAGAAATGTGAAGAATGATGGACAAAATGTATCCTGTATAAGAAAGAGAGGGAAATAGAAATGTATATTTGTATTTGCTTTGAAGTGCATTAAAACTAGTAAGGTTAACTGACACACCAACCAAAATGGTTAGCTATAGACAACAGTGATAACCAGATGAGGTAGATGGGGTAGAAGTGAGAATTCTATGTATAACTTCAATATAGGTTTAAATTTTAAATTATATGAATTGATATCTGAATGGGCTACTGTTAATAGTAGTATCCTCCAGAGGAAAAGAACCAACAGGAAATGATATATAGGTAGATGACAGATATGTGATAGGTGGTAGGTAGATAGGTAGGTAGGTAAGTAGGTAGGTAGGTAGGTAGGTAGGTAGGTAGATAGATAGAGAATTGGTTCATTCTATTATGGAGGCTGAGAAGGCCCACCATCTGCCACCTGCAAGCTAGAGATCCAAAAGTCTGAATCAAAAAGGGCTTGAGAACTTAAGAGAGCCAATGATCTAAATCCCAATTTAATTGCAATAGAAGATGAGGAATATTTTATTGAAGTTATGATGAAAATTGGTGAATTAGATTCTTCCCACAACAGAAAATGACCATGAAGGGATGAGACTGCTCAAGGATGAAAGAAAGGAAGCAAGCAAGAAAGAAGGAGAGATGTTGGAAAGGAGAAAAGAAGAGAGGAATGGAGGAAGGAAGGAAAGAAGGAAGGAAGGAAGGAAGGAAGGAAGGAAGGAAGGAAGGAAGGAGGCAGGGAAGGAGGGAGGGAAGGTGGAAGGAAGGAACAGACTTCTTCAGTTGACAGGATTCCACCTTTAGGGTTTTCTCAACTCCACAAGTATGTGTATCTTACTGTGATGGACTTCTTCAGAGCATGTTGCAATATCATGTTTAATAAACTAATAATAGATATGAAAATAAAAGTAGCGGTTAGTTAACATCTCTAGCAATTAGAGAAATTAAAATCAAAACTACACTGAGATTTCATCTCACTCCAGTCAGAATGGCAACAATCAAGAATACAAGTAAAAATAAATGTTGGCAAGGATGTAGGGAAAAGAGTACACTCAAACATTCTGGTGGGATAGCAAATTGGTGCAACCACAATGGAAAGCAATATGAAGATTCCTTAGAAAACTTGGAATGGAACCACAATTTGACCCAGTTATCCCACTCCTTGGTATACACCTAAAGGACTTAAAATCAGCATACTACAGTGAAGCAGCTACATCAATGTTTATAACAGCACACTTTACAAAAGCTAACTATGGAACAAACCTAGGTGCCTTTCAACAGATGAATGTATAAAGAAAATGTGCTATATATATATACCATGGAATATTACTCAGCCATAAAAAGAATGACTAATACTTTTACCATTAAATGGATGAATCTGGAGACTATTATGCTAAGTGAAATAAGCCAATCCCCAAAACCCAAAAGTCAAATGATCTCTTTGATATGTGGATGCTAACATCCAACAAAGGATGGAAATGGGAAGAATAGAAGTTTAGTAGATTAGACAAAGGGGAATGAAGGAAAGGGAGGAGGGACCAGAAGAGGAAAGGCAGTAGAATGAATCTGACTTTAAGGTGTGCTCCATGTTTATATAAATATGTCAAAATATACTCTCCTGTCATGTATTTTAAAAAGACAGTGATGTGTATTTTAAACATAACATTTAAAATTTTAAATGTCTTTCATACTTATGTATAACTCCAAAATATCTTATTTTTATCAGTATTAGTTTTTTTATACAGGCTTCAATCCATTTTTCTGAAAGGTGCGGTAATTTTGAGAAGATTTATAGTATGAAATATGGTTACTTGGCCAAGCCTAAATCAGCCAAACCCCAAGTAGCCCACAGACAATGAGTAAAAATACTTATTATTCCACTGAGACTTTGTTATTGATTTTTACCCAGCAATCATTAATTATACACCCTCCAGTATCTAGTAACTATTAAAATCTCTCCTCTCTCTCTCTCTCTCTCCATTCATTTTTTCTCAATTTATTTCTTTTCATAATTTGTTATTTTTAGTTACACATGATAGCAGAGTATATTTTAACATATTTATACAAACATGGACTACATTACTCCAATTAGGATCCCAGTCTTGTGGTTGTATATGATTTGGAGATTCACTGTGATGTATTCATATATGTACAAAGGAAAGGGGTTCTTTTTGATAGTAGAGATTACCCTTCGAATCTATATTTCACATCCTTTAAATCACAATATTTCTCTTAAGGCAATGCCATTTTTTTGCCAGATAATCTATCTCCCAGAGTGTCAAATAAACTTATCCTTTTCTCTTTCAGTCCTATTCTGCTTTAATTCTACCAGTTCAACCAATATTTACATTTTAAAATGAATCTAGTTACTTCTAAGTGTCCTAAGCAAACCACTTCCAAATAGGAGGCTTTTAGTTATCATTTTAGCTTTTAGTTTTAGATGATTTTATAAAATGATTTCTTTAACTCAAAGAATATAACTTCCTCTATAATTAAAGCCCTTCACTAGGCTATATTTTCTTGTTAGTAATGACTACTCTCCCTCTGTAGTTAAACAGTCAGTGTCTCTGAAACTCAGAGCCCAGATCAAACTCAGGTAATTAATAAATCTAAAGGCAATCTGAGACAATGTGATAGCTATGAACAGTCCTTCAAAACAAGAGATTAATATTAACAGTCACATTATTCCAGGCTTAAAGGGATAGGCGTCCACTAAAGTGAGAGAAAGTTAAAAGGAATCTAGGCTGGTTATTCAATTGTGATTGAAAAAGGACACCAAAAATTAAAGTAATTCCACATGGAATTAAGCTGCTATTGAAGTTTAGAGTCACAGCTTTAAGTATTGGCATAAAAAATGCAATAAAGAAAATAGAAACTACTTCATCTAACAATTTCTATAAAGTCTATGCACAAAAACTTTATTCCTTTTGACATCAGTCCTTGTTTAGTGTTAATTGATTAGTGTACTTCAATAACTCAATCCCTGATTTAGATGTTCAAGCTTAGGTTAAAGTTTTTAGATCATATAATCAAGTGTATAGAAACTCATAATAATCCAAGTAAACGGAATAAGGAAATGAGTTTAGAAAATTTTCTGGATATAAGATAAACATACAAAAATCAATTATATGTATAATACACCAGAAATAAACTATTAGAAAAATAGACTTCAGAAATAGAGTCCCATTTGCAATAGCCTTTAAAAAAAAGTCTAAATATATCTAACAGATTTTATGTAATGTGTCTTTAGAGGAAAAGCTATAAAACAAAACTGAGAAAATTTTTAAAGAACTAAATTAAGATATATATTACAATCAAGGAAAAGAAGTTTCAATTTTTTGAATGCTAATGTAAATACTCTCATGACCAAACATTCAATGAAATGTCTATTACTATGGAACCAACATAGATGCCCTTCAACAGATGAATTGATAAAGAAATTGTGGTATACATATGATGGAATATTACTCAGCCTTAAAAAAGAATGAAATTGCTGGGTGCTGTGGCGCAAGCCTGTAATCCCAGCATTTAGGGAGGCTGAGACAGGAGAATCCCGAGTTCAAAGCCAGTCTCAGCAATGGCGAGGCACTAAACAACTCAGTGAGACCTGTCTCTACATAAAACACAAAACGGGGCTGGGGATGTGGCTCAGTGGTCGAGTGCCCCTGAATTCAATCTTCAGTACCAAAAAGAAAAAAAAGTGAATGAAATTATGGCATTTGCAGACAAATGGATAGAGCTAGAGAATATCATGCTAAGCAAAATAAGCCAATTCCAAAAAAACCAAAGGCCAAGTGTCTTCTCTGATATGCAGATGCTAATCTGCAATGAGTAAGGGTGCCTAGGAAAAACTAGAAGTACTTTGTTTAGGCAGAGGAAAGTGAAGGGAGGGGATGGGATGAGATGTGGAGGTAGGAAGAACAGTAGAATGAATGGGACATTATTACCCTATGTATATATATGATTACATAACTGGTGTGATTCTACATCATACAACAAGAAGAATGAGAGGTTATACTCTATGTATGATGTGTCAAAATGCATTCTACTGTCATGTCTAACTAATTAGAACAAAAAAAAATAAGCTCTAGCAAATGGCAAAAAAAAATTCTTCATTTCTGTGGAGATTTAAAGTCCAATCTAAAAATCATATGTGGAAGGGCATTGGGCTAGGAATAGCCCAGAAAATATTTTTTTAAAAAAGAAAAAAAAATCACTCTGCTAGACATCCAGATATGTTTTCGTCTAGTTTTTCAATTATTTTTAAATTGACAAAATTATATAGATTTGTCATGTACAACATGTTTTGAAATATGTATACATTGTGGAATAGATAAATTCATCACCTATATGTGTGTGTGTGTATATATATATATATATGTCCTTAGTGATGTAAAAGTATGCAATACATTGTCATTAACTATAATCACCATGTTGAACAACTGATGTTTTGAACTTATTTCTCTTTTCTAACTAAAATTTTGTACCCTTGGACCAACATCTCCCCAACACCCACCCCCTCTCCCCCATTCTGCTCTCTGCTTCTATAAATATGCCTTTTTTGTATTCTACATGTAAGTAAGGTCAAGCAATATTTGTTTATTCTGTGCTTGGCTTATTTCATAATATAATGTCCTTCCATCCATCTTGTCGTCAATGACAAGATTTCCTTCTTTTTTAAGACTCAATAGCATTCCACTGTATATATATCATTTTTTTTTTCTTTTGTACTATGGTTTGAACTCAGGGCGCTCAACCACTGAGCCATATACCCAGTCCTTTTTATGCTTTATTTTGAAACATGTTCTCACTAAGTTGCTTAGGGCTTCATTAAGTTGCTGAGGCTGGTTTCGAACTCCCAATCCTCCTGCTTCAGACTCCTGAGTCGCTAGGATTACAGGCATGCACCAATCACATTTTTATCCACTTATACATTGATTGACATGTAAATTAATTTCCTGTCTTGGCTATTGTAAATATTGCTACAATGAACATGAGAGTACAGATATTTCTTACCATATTAATTTCACTTCTTTGGATATTTCCCTGGTACTGGGATTGCTGGATTATATGGTTATACTATTTTCGGTGTTTCAAAGAACCTCCATGCTGTTTTCCATATGGCTATAATAATTTGCATTACCACAGTGTGCAAGGGTTCCCTTTTCTCCACATCCTCTCCAAAACCTATCTTTCATCTTTTGGATAATGACATTCTATCAGATGTGAGCCACAGTATCTCATTTTGATTTTAACTCACATTTCATATACCTGTTGGCCATTTATATTTCTTTTAAGAAGTGTCTATTCAGATTCTTAGCTCATTTTTTAATTGTGGTATTAATTTATCTGTTATTCAGTTATTCTTTAAATATTTTAGAAATGAACCCCTTATCAGATGTTGTGACTTGCAAATGTTTTCTCCAACTCTGTGGGTTGTAGCTTCACTCTGTTCAGAATTTCTTTTGTTATGCAGAAGTTTTTTAGTTTGATTTGATCCCATTTGTCTCTTTGTTCTGGTTATCTGTGCTTTTGGGGTTATATGCAAAAAAAAATCATTATGCAGACCAATATCATGGAAACTTTCCTCTATATTTTCTTCTAGTAACTTTATGATTTCAAGTCTTACATTAAAGTTTTAAATCCATTTTGAGTTGATGTGGTAGATATGAAAGTCCAATTTCATTCTTTTGTGTGCAGATATCCTAGGGATTCTCTTTGAGTTGAGGAAAAGATTTTAGAGAAAATTGTGGTACTGGATGCAGTTACTATGAATAATAAGGACGGATGTACATTTTAAATGGGTAGTGTTTGTTACAGGAATTATATCTCAGCAAAGCTATAAAAAAGAAACATCAATTGCATGTTTATCCACAATAAACCTATAATGTAAATATTTCTAAATAAATCGAGATCAACCGTAGTTTTACATAATACTATGTAAAAATAAGTGCAAATTTTTAACTTCTCAAATATTTTCACAGTCTTGATTTTCCTGCCATAATGAGAACAAATGAAAAGAGCTAAAATTATGGTAAAAATTTAAACAATGTTTAGATAAATAAGATTCATCAAAACTTAGAAAATATCTAGTTGTTTTATCTTTTATGTTCATTTCCCTATAGTATTTCAAATAAAGTTCATTAGATTTTAATTTACATCTTAATACATTGAAATTCTCTGATAAAATAACTGTTAGGGTTTTTTTTGTTTTGTTTTTTACATAAAATCTCTCTCTAGAATATGGGATTTTTCCAAAGTATTATTTCTGAAATCACTATGACCTTGATATACTATTTTAAGGCAGATTTTGTAGAAGCAGAATGAACATGTAGGTAGAAAGTGCTTTATTTAAGAAAGTATTCCCAGAAGAAACCAGTAAGGAAGTGGGGAAATTGGAAAGGAAAGGGAGGAAACTAACAAATAGTCTTCTCTAAAAATTCAGCCTGTTTACAAGAAGAATTCTGGAAGGTAAGTCATGGTTCATAGTCATTCCAAAAGAGGAAGGTTATCCAGAGTAAAATGAAAACAACAATAACCAATAATTATAAAATTCAAGGCAAGTGAACCATGGTCTTTACCACCCTTTTCACCTATACCTTTATCCTTCATTAATCCCAGATTCTAGCCATCTGCTCACATAGTTTTCATCATATAAGGCTGACAAATAGAGATACTGGAAGCTGGCACAATTTCAAATCATCCACCAGGCATTAAAGTGGATTCTTGGGCTAATGATTCATTATTGTCTTGGACTAGTTGGATTTGGAACAACCCTAAAACCAGTGGCACTCTTCAATCTAAAGAGAGCACTCAGGTGCCCCCTCCCTTTGTGATTTGGTGTCAAGGCTGAGGTATAGTTGGTCCTCAGTGCTAATGGAAAAATCTGGGAAATATTATAAGTTCTTACTTTTGGTTGTTCTTATGACACTCCCTTTAGGCTTGCTTGGTGCTCTTCTTTTATATTCTGTCTTCTCCCACCGACCTAAGGCAGAAAGACCAACAACAGCTCTTGACAACTTGTCAGGACAAACACTCCAGTTTAGAAACGCTAAACAGGAATGGATTAGTATGAGATCCAGAAAACATGAGTTGAATGCCTTAAGCCAACTACCTTAGGTTTAAGTATACATTATTCTTTCAGGAAATTGTCAAGAAAGTGAAGGTGAAAGATGAAACAGGTAATTTAAGGCATAGAGGTTAAAATAAGAAGGGAAGTCCATACAATATCTCAAAAATTAAAAAAAAGAGACTTGTTTCAACTGTTGAACATCAGATAGGCTGAGGATGGGCCTTACAAAATGCAGAACAGTTTAGGTGATTTTTCCCTAAAAAGATGTAATAGTGGTAATAGTGGGTAATCAAGGGACAGATATGCAGTATCAAGGGACTGAATAAATAGTTCACAAAACAGCAAGAACCTAGATAAAGTAGAGAGCTTGAATTTGCAATGCTCTCACTCAACATAATTTTGTGATCTAAAATTTTGCATCTAAACTAGAAAAGAAGTCAACTTGTCACTATTTGCAGACAACATGATTGTATATACATAAAAAAACAACAAAATCTCCACCAAACTACTATTAGAATGAATAAATGAATTCTGCAAAGTTTCAGGATACAAAATCAACATACAAAAATAACTGGTGTTGCTATCCATTAATCCCATAACTGGGTATATATTTTTAAAAAATGAAATCAGTATGTCAAAGAGACAATGCACTTCCATATTCATTGCAGCACCACTCACAACAGATAAGAAATGGAAACAACCTAAGTGTCTAACCACTGATGAATGGAAAAAGGAAATGTGATACACATACACAATGGAATACTATGCAACCACAAAAAAGAACCAAATCCTGTCATCTGGAATTGGAGACCATTATGTTAGGTGAAATAAGGCAAGCACAAAAAGAGAAGCACCATATAATCACACTCATATGTGGAATATCAAAAAGTTTATCTCATAGAAGTTGACAGTAGCATAGTGGTTACTACAGGCCAGGAATAACAGTGGGTAGGGGGAACAATAAGGGAATGTTAATCAATGGGTACTAAGTTATAGTTAGATAGTTCTGGTGTGCTGGTGCACAGTATGGTGACTATTGATAATGATATGTACTGTACATTTCAAAAAACTAGAAGAAAGAATTCTGAGTTTTTACCACAAAGAAATGATAAATTGGGCATAGTTGGTGCACACCTGTAATCTAGCTACTCAGGATGTGTAGGCAGGAAGATAGCGAGTCATAGGCCTGCCTGGACAACGTAGCAAGACCTTGTCTCAAAATAAAAAGTAAAAAAGGTATGGGGATCTAGCTTAATAGTAGAATGCTTGACCATCACACACATGGTCCTTGGTTCATTTCTCAATACTCTCCCTTCAAAACGTTTTACACAGAAATGATAAATGTTTAAGGAGATAAATGTGTCTAACCTGTATTAAACATTACACACTGTATACATGTGTTGAATGT
Source organism: Geosciurus inauris (assembly GCA_004024805.1). Taxonomy (NCBI): domain Eukaryota; kingdom Metazoa; phylum Chordata; class Mammalia; order Rodentia; family Sciuridae; genus Geosciurus; species Geosciurus inauris. Next base: position 33,285 of record PVHX01007933.1, read on the forward strand.
TACATGGTACCCCATTAATATGTACAACTTTTATATTTTTGTTAAAATTTTTAAATAAGTAGATAAATTAATGAAGGAACATTTAGGTGGGGAAAATCTGAATTACTTTTTCCCTTTCAAATTATTCTTGAATTTGAGTACTGCAAAACCACAGGATTTTTTCCTTGACAAAAGACATGTGTGATTAGTTTAAAATTAAATCTCCAACTTTTCTGAGTTCTGTACTTCAGTGCCAAATTGATCTCTTTTGTACACTGTCCAACCAAAGCTTGGAATCACTCTAACTCCACTTTCAAGACCATGGGATTTTCTCCTTTAAAATGAGATACAAGTCCAACATGCTTCTTATTAAAATGTTATATGAATTCAATTCTAACTATGAGTTAAGAAATATCTTGGACACATTTCAGAAAATTAAAATGGAATTAATATACTAATTGAACTCAGCAACTCAATATAGCCACATCTACACCTAGAGGCACACAAAATATCATTTCATGAGCATGATTGACAGGAGAATTTTCAATCAGGGCTTTATATGGTTTTAATGTGATTCTATCTAGCTGATTAATTGTGCCATTTCCCTTTATATTCATTCATTCAACAAATATCAATATAATATCTATTGTGTATGAGACATACCCTAGTTGCTACCAGTAAAATGTAGTTGCTACAAATGGGGTAGAACTTTCTGCCTGTAACGTATCATGTGTAAAAGAAAGACAAGTATGTACATTAAAAACTAGAACACATAGCAGGACTTATTATAAAAAAGGAGCATTTGATTCCTGCTGGAAGTATCATGGAGTTTACATAAACATGGAGTAAACATTCTCCATACGTAAACATACTCATGGAGTAGAGGCACTCCAGGCTAACAATCCACATGAAAATAAAAGGTGAAGGGAGTGTGACTAAGGAATGTTTGAATGAGTCTGCATGTGTCTGCAAATTTGTAGCCTGTTGAACAATACTGTATGTTGACAGCATTCTGTCAAATTCACACACTTTAAAACATTTCTTAAAAAGCAGACACCCCTGGTCCAACCATTGTTAGGTGCTAATTTATAGCCAAGATTTGGCATCTTTATCAATTTGATTTGGATTTTTAATATTATATTTATTTTATTCAAACAACAAATCATCTCTTTCATTTTAATCATTATCCTTGTCATTTAAAAAAACTGAGTGAATTCATCCAAATATAGCCATGAGTGTTTTTTATTGGCTATATCATTAATATTTTATTTAGCATGTCAAAGATTTGTGATTTTCATAAGTTATATTTTGAAAAATTTGATTGCCAAATTTAAAAACACAATTGAATTATTTGTTCAATCATGGGAAAAGAGATTTTAAAAAAGATTCCAGAAGATTTCAGAATGGACTAGTTTCTTGTTCCTTGTAAATCATTAGTCTGAGGCAATTCTATTTTTATCTTCTTTCTGCCACACCATCATTTTTATTCATTCATAAGTGTGTTTAGTCTACACCAGAGTAGAATTTGCCAAGTGATTGCAAAAGGCTGTACCTTGCTGTACAAATTCAACACCAAAGACTATGTGTTCCACTCTGTATGATATTCCACCCCCTTTCAGAGACTCTACTTTGCAATTCCATTGCCTTTTATGCACAGGGCATATGTTAACAATCACAAATCCATTCTTCCTAATCATAAGATACCAGAGTGTTACATGTCAAATGTTGTATCACTCCTAGAAACCTACATCTAAAATCTCTTTGCATTGCAAAAGTTACCTTCTGCTTTTATTATCTAGCAGTGTTATTACAGATTTCAACCTGATGTCAGACTTTGATGTTTCCTGGAATATCTTCTCCATTTCAACAGCATAATTGCTTCTTACTTAACAAATTCTGGCAAGACAAGTAGCACCCTGACTCTCACTCCAATTCTAACTGCTGACTGCCTAGTTCATATTAAAAATCAATGTGCTTTTTTTCTTTGACTTAAAAACTAAAATGAAAATTCAAGTATATATCCCTATTTAATTGAGGAAAAAACAAAGCTCCCAAAATAGAGACAAACTTCTCAAATTTAATGAAATTGGAATTCTCATGCCATTAGTAAATAACAAAGCTCTTATAGTAAGTAATTAGAAAGATTGATTATGTTAAATGTTTTTGCTACTAAAACTCACAGGGGACAGGTAGAAAGATAACTTACTACATTTTTCTCACAATCATATAAGGAAAATGAATAGTAGCTGAATGTCTTTCACATCTCAAGGAAAAGACTAACATGAAGATTATACCTGAATGGCTTCCCAAGTTCAGAGGTCCAGAGAAAGAATTCTAAGTGCTGCTCTATCCTCAGGCTGACGAGTTTCAGAGCCCATCTTCATTTTCTTCCATCAAAAGTAGCAATGACAACAGTTCTCTTCTGACTACCTAATCAATTAAAGGTTTGTCTAATAGACTTACAAACATTTATCAGCCTTTACTAGTAAAAATACCACTAAGGCAAAAACATTATCCTCACCAAATAGATTGAGAAGACTGGCAGTGATTTGACTGCCTCCCCAAACTTTGCCTTATTAAAATTGTAAGTATATTAAACTCTTTTCAAAGCAAAAACAAAGCAGTGATAATTCTGAGGCATTTGCAGTGATGGAGAAAGGGCACTAAATCCCCTGAAGGACATTTGATGTTTACCATAGTCCCTGGATGAAGAATTTAGCATCTCTGTCATAATGGAGCCAGAATATAATTTTAATATATTTAGAGAAAAATAAAAACTAATTACAAAAACAACTAAAGAAGTAGTAACATGTTAAGTTAGGTAGGACTCCACATACTCATACCTGTGGATTATGTATGCTAATAGATTCCAAAGACAAATATGACAAATCACACTAAAAAGAGAAGAAAAATTCACTGAACCTAAAGCTCCACTGACAAATCCTGTACATAAAAATTTAAAAATAAAACAGACTGCTCCTATTTGATTTTTTTCCTCTAAAGTTTTCTTGAAGTCAAAGGCAAGGTGATAGACTCTTTGAATAACAGATACATGAAAGAGGAATTTTAAAAGGCTTAAAAATCTGCATTTAAATGGCAACTTAATCATTAATAGAATATAACTCTTTAGTCAACTTTAATTAAGATATCTTTATTTGGCTTGAGCTTCACCCTAGATTTCACTGGATGCACCTATTTTATTGATGTGGTAGTGTTCAAAACACACCAAGGAAATTGTGTGTGTGTTTGAATTCCAGATCAGGTAGATCGTATTTGATTCTGTATTGAATGGACCATATTAGATTTTGAACAGGGAATCCACAAGTCATCATTTTAAGAACAGGATTATTGTTGGCAAAGAACAGGATTAATCAGAAGGGGAGAGATTCAAGACATAAAAACAAATATTACAGGTCAGTCAAGAAATAACAGGTATATGAACTCTAGCAGAAGAGATAAAAAATGGAATGAAGACAGATCTCTTAAGAGAGAAAAGGCATTGGAACTCAGTTAATAGACTGGGAACCTCAGTCTTCCAGAGGATGGTGCTGGCACTAGCCAATACGGGAAAGCAGGGCGAGGACGGAGTATGTTTGCATGTGATGAAGACAGCACATGGAAAATAGACACTGAGGAACAGTACGAGCTACTGCAAATATTTGGGCACAATAATTTATCTTGTGTAATCTAATGTGTTAATTCTTTTAGGAGAAACTATTTTTACTGTTAAAATCTGTAACATCAATAGAAATAGGTTTGATCGTGATTCAGAAGACCATGATGGTCTTATTTTATCATACATGTTTGAGCTGTTGTGCTTAGGTGGAAATCTGGGTATGTAAACTGTGTAGAAAATGATACCATGGGAATGTTAGGAGAACGTAAAAGTCATAAGGGAAAAATACGTCTGGTCTAGTCCTTGGCAATTGCAGTCTTCAATGTTTTGTTCCCTCTGCTTAACTTGCTGAGTGCATTGTCTATTTCTAAAGGGTGTTTTTATTCCCATAGTATCTAGAGTATGACAAAGAGCAGAAGAGTAAACTACAGTATGATTGCATAGATAGGAAAAAAGAAAGTTTATTTCATTTTAGGCTGATTGTACACATCTCTGGGATTTTTCTCTGTGCTGGTATGTTTAGAAGGCAGGTTTTTAAATGGTAATTGCAAAAAGTGAAATAATTGCACACATGAGCCCACATGTGCACACCTGCACACACACGCACACGCGCACACACACACACACACACACTGTACTCCTCTCCATTCCTTCAATCTGCACTTTAATAACTGTGTGCCTTTTATCAAGTTATTATCTCAGCCAGAATGTTCTTCCTCTGAACCATGTCCATTACTCAATAGTTCAAATCCTACTTTTTTCTAACATCCATTAGTTCAAATAAATCCTTTTCTTGAATTTCCATTATACTTTATTTGTACAATTATTTTGATACTAAGCACAATTTTTCTTAAAACATAAAAGAGCACATGTATATGTATAATATATGGATTTTTTAGCTTCTTAAATATTAGGAACTATGTGATAGTAATGGTGATCATAGAAGGTTCTAAGAAATAGTATTTATTAATTTCTATTGCTGGGTAGTAATCAGGCAATAATATTTTCCACAAAGGAAGATTAGAGAAAAATAACTTTAATTTGTTGGTGTTTTGACTAATTTACTTATAAAATGAGAGCTGAAATACAGGTTGGAGAAGAGTGTAGATTAATTCAACATTAGAAATTCTGAGAAAACAGGAGGGGAGGGAAGAACCTAATTACTTGGACCCAGAAAAAAATTATTTAAAAAAATCTTTTAACTGAAGTATAAATCAAACTATTCTTCCTTTGCAGATAAGATTGCACTGTAGTCACCTGACAGCTTCCTGGAGAATCTTCCTAGCAGGTCACTGTTGAGGACATAATGTGCATCTAACACCTAAAGCTGAGGAGGAAGTCACCAAACACATGAACTCTTACACTTTTACTCCTAAAAGTATGTTACGAAAGATAATTATTCCTTCAGATTCCTAAAATCTCGTGTCTTAGGTTATTAATGGTTCCTAGTAGATTACACCAGTTTTAACCTCAGGTATGTTTAAATATTACTCATTCTTAAAGAAAGCCAAGTTCAGTAGGTCTTTTCATGTTGAACTCCTCTGATCAAGGCACAAAGTTTATTTAAACTCAGAACATAATTTTCTAAAATCAGAAAGTTAGAAACAGATGGATAATGATGAATTCACTAATTTTAGATAATTTGGCCTTAATTAAAAACATATTTCTTGTCTGTGATTAATAGGGACAATTTCGTTCATTTCAAAAATGAAAATCACATAATCATAAAAAGATCAGGGAAAAACTCTAATCATTTTTATGACACAGCAAATAATCGTAACACATTCAACCTTAAAACAAGTTTAGAATTTTAAGAACTTAGGTTACTTTCTTAGGAACACAAGAAACTTTCAATTTTTTTAGTAAATCTAGCCCAGGGTCTAAATGCTCTTGGTACCATATTCAAATGTAGTTCTCATCTGAGGAGTTTATTTTCTGGGTTTTTTTTTCCTAGGAGGAGAAAATCTGTAATTGGGTTCTAAATAACATGCATCAGTTTTGTGGAACTTCATTTGGATGTACAAGTCCTCCACACAAAGAAAAATAGCCATTATGCTATCGGGAGGTATATTTTCACTTAACAACCTACTGTAGAAATAAACAGGAATTTTTATGTCTTTTTAAAAAATATTTACTGAGACCTACAAATCATTGTGTTGTAAATATAGCCTTTGGTACATAGCCAATATATTTCTTTTCTCTAACTCCAGTAATTTCATCGTTGTTGAGAGAATAGCACATCACCAATGCCTTCTGGGGTGTGCAATCCATATCACATTTTGTGATGCAGAGAATCATCTATTGGTCTACCCTCCAATTGGCTTAGAGCAAAATAGGGGTGTATACAATGTGAGTTCTAAGACCTGTTATTATTATGGAAATAGAAATAAACATAAAAGCCTATAATTTAAAAAAAAATTAAGAGATTGAGTTGGTCTCAAAGTAGAGAAATGGCATTATCCATTCCTTAAAACACAAAGAAAAAGCAGTGAACTGGGCGCAGTGGCGGGCACCAGTAATCCTGGCGGCTTCAGAGGCTGAGGATTTTAGCAATTAGCAAGGCCCCAAGCAATTTAACAAGACCTTGTCTCAAAATAAAAAATTTAAAAAGTGATGGGAATGTAGTTCAGTGGTAAAGTGTTCCTGGGTTCAATTCCAAGGAAAGAAGCAAAGGAGGAAGGGAGGGAGAGGAAGGAAGGAAGGAAAGAAGGGGAGAGAGAGAGAAGGGAGGGCAGGAGGGAGGGAGGGAAGGAAGAAGGAAAAAAGGCAATGATACTGACATTTAGAATTCTTGTTCTATCAACTTTTAGCTTAGTGGATTTTGCAGAATGGAACAAATACCTCCCTCAAAGGGTTGTGGAGAGGATTTGATGAGATTCATTTCCAGAGTACACATCCTGACACAAAGAAAGCATGTGATAAGTGTCAGCCAAGAAAAGTAGCAATAACAGTCATCAGAAGATCAGGATCTCCGTATTATTTTATCACCTGCTATTGGTCTAGAGTATGTCATTTAACCTGTTTAACCCTCGAGCTCTCCAGAGGTAGAAACAAATGATAATTCCTACTATATAGACCTTTCCCACATTGTTATGAAATCAAATAAAAATATGAATGTATATTGAGAAATGTAACTGGTTGTACAAATATAAAGTATCATTATATCCAGTAGTGCAGAATCAACCCAGAACAGAAATCCTTTCTTAAAGCTTCTCTGAAATACAATCATGCAGATTATGGTTGAATAGCAGAACGATTGGTTGCCCCAGCTCAAGGCAGGCAGGGGTACACACTCCTGGACATAGATAATTTCCTTGTCCTTCTTCTGGCCTTTACTTTCCAAACTTTTCTATGTTGGGGATGGTCCATAATAGAAAACAAAGGCATGGGATGTATCCCAAGTCTTTCATTTTTCATATCAGATTCTACTTAATATGTATGGATGATGAAGAGCTGACTACATAAATAAGCTCAAAATAAAGAACAGAAGAGATAAGAAATCTGTGAGCAATTATTGCCTTCCAAACTCTTATCTTGACATTTCAGATAGAATAATCTGGGGGAGTTTCTTTGATTAAAGAAATTATTGGTGCTCCATTAAGCTTGTTATTTGTTTGTTATAACATTCTAACTAGTCCTAATGAAAATAATTTTCCTTCTCTTTCATGCATGTGCATCTTTTGTTAAAGTTAAATACACCATTAGTAATATAAAATGAGATAATTTGATGGATGATAAAGCCATATAAAGACAAAGAATTTTTGAGTCCACTAATATTTATGAGTTTCTAAAATTTAGTTAAGACACCAGGAAACTGAAAAATTTAGACAAACTCTTTTTTTTCTTTGAAACTAATTGCCATGTTGATTTGTGGTTGGGTTGCAGATTTAAAATGGTGCCATATACAGATGAGGAATGTAATAGTGGAATAATTTATCCTACATCCCATTATGGAGCTGCTTATGCAAGAAAGTCATGCTGCTCTTCACCTTAAATATAAACAATTATACACTATAAGGTAAGTGAGGGGTGCATAATGGAGTATTGCTACTATATTATTAAACAGTCACTTAGATGTCAGACTATTTGACAGCTATATGATATAATTACATGCTGAATGAGAACATTCACTTTATAAAGTGCTTTACAAAAAAATTGAGTATTTTCAAAAATTTCAAGCATTTTAAAATCATGATCTACTGAGCCAAACTGAAAACTACAAACAACAATAAAGCCAAGTCATTACCAATTAGATATTCAGGCTAAAGATGATAAATGTGACTCTGAATTAAAATGTTCACAAGACTAAACTTAGACAAACAGCCACATTGATCTGAATTTTTTTCTAGCATCAGGCCAATGTGTAATAGATAATCACAAAATAACCTAACACTTTTTAAAACATAAACAAAAAAGAGCTCAATGCTAAATTTTCAGTATTAAATATATCTGCCCTATTATTCACATCCAAGCTAGATGTGAATGGTATCTGTAACTGATTGAAAAGTGAAACAATTTGGAAAGTTTTCTGATGTGGAAGTTAGAAAGAGTTGACCAGAGTTTTGAGAGAAACCTTTTTAGCTATCATCAACAAATAAATATATACATTGGTGACATATATATTGGTCTGAGGAATCCCCAGAATGTTTCCTCTAAACATACTTATTCCTAAAGATAACCTTGTTTAGAAAATGTCATTCATCAAAATTGCAATATGGTTGATAAATAATATATTTTAGGATATTAAAAATTAGGAACAATCTGATTAGTGAGCAATAGCCTCACATTAAGATGTTAAAATGTAATTTTAGTAATGATACATACAAAATGGTATGTATTATTAACAAGGTCATTTTTAACAACAAAGGTAATAAGTAAAAACAGACGTTCAGTAGTATGAACATCTGTTCATCAAGTATGTTAGTCAGCTTTTCATTGCTATGACCAAAATACCCGACAAGAACAACTTAGAGGAGGAAACGTTTACTTTGGTTCACAGGTCCAGAGGTTTAGTCCATGGTCAGCCGACTCCATTGCTCTATCTGCAATGTGAGACAAAACATCATAGTGGAAGGGCATGGAGGAGGAAAGCTGCTCCGTTCATGGCAACCAAAATGCAGAGAGAGGGGAAGAGGTCCCAGGGAAGATGCACCCTTCTAGGGCATGCCCCCAGTGACCCATCTCCTCCAGCACACCCCACCTGCCTACAGTTACCACCCAGTGAGTCCAGTCAAACTAGGATGGACTAATTATGTTACAGCTCTCCTAGTCATTTTACCTCTCAATATTCCTGCATTAACACAGGAGCTTTTGAGAAACACCTCATATCCAAGCCATAACTCTAAAATAATACTACTTTTTCATTTGAATGTTAGGTATTTCCAAATAATATATTTATTTCAAAATTGCCTGAGAAATAACAGTTGGGTTTAGCAATCAAGATGTTATTCTATTCTTCAAATCTGGAATGTATCAATTTTCCCATTTGCAACTGGGGACCTGAGCAGTATATTGCCATATATAGCAGATGAAATACATGACAGATACTACATATGGACAAGGTCTGGATAGAGATGAGCTGGCTTAGTGGCCTGAGGCATAATTTGGCAGATACAGGAGAGCATATTATCCCAGAATTGAGACTGCAAGGTCTGAATTATTCAATTATCATTACAGCATTTTCCTACTGCAGCCCTTATTCTGAGCTTTTTGTTGTACTCGACTGCTAACACCTGGATCTATTTACACTCATTGGAAATATAAATAGTGAACTGGGAAACAGATTTAGAAATATATGATCATATATTTATCTATTATCCCAAGATTCCAACAAAATAAAGTAATTCTTTATTTTCAGTGACAATAATTAATAGAGAAACTTGTATCTATAGAAGAAGCATGACAAAGCAATCCTTAGATTTTGAATTTACGTTCTTAGTGCTCATTTGTCTTTTCTTAGCTATATAGAAAGCTTGGTTACACATTAGATGAAAAAAAACAGAATATCGATGTTAATAAAATGAGGGAAGAAAGTGATGCAACCAAATCAATCATTTATGCACAGATGAAAGTTCCATGTTAATAAGATCCTAAATTTTATCATATTTAAAAGCACCACTGCCTTTCTTCACAGTGTTTAAATGTACAGAGGCATGTGCCATGTGTTAGTGTGTGTGTGTGTGTGTGTGTGTGTGTGTGAAGAGAAAAAGAGAAGATAATTTATTTTTTGAACAAAACAGACAACTGATAAAAAATTAACCATGTATTGAATTAAGCATTTTACTGAATTCACATATTATGGATAAGGAATAGCATATAATTCATAGAAGACTGATTCAAGGAATGGAAACACTAAACTTAAAGGCAGACAAGATAGTGAAAGAACTGAGATTAGAACTTGAGTATTTTAAGTATAACCATGTTTCCTTCATATATCACTGGGTGTCCTTCAGAATATACTATTGTTGTTTTTTCATTAAAAATGATATTTATTGTGGGATAAATAATTGCATGCATGAATTAACATTTACAGAATTGACAAACAAAGCATTGGTAAAATTTTTTATTAAGGGCATAAATGTCCAGAGGAGACATAGTTGGAAAAGTTGAATGATTTTATACTGGAGCTTGAAGGGAGGAAGCCAGATACTTATATTGCCTCTCTTCAGAGAAGAGAGGGCAGGGAAAAAAAGTCTACAAAGGGAAAAAAATGACACAAAACTTAGGACAGTAGAATGGACAAATTGTTGGGATGGTAGACTTTAACCAATAAATATATAAGTTCAGCTCTATGTCTATCTTTTTTTTAAAACTATATACAAATTTATATCCATTTAAATATTTTCATGTATATTTTTACATGTATATTCATATTTTTATTCCTATAAATAGATAAAAATGTTCAATCCTGAAACTAACCCTATTTTTCTACAATAGTGCTATACCTACTAATACATCTCAGAGAAACCTCTATACATATAAACTATAACATTTTATATGAATGTACCTATGTATTTGGGGATATAAATACATAAATTCACATAAAACCTATAGATATTATATATATATATACACACACTCATTTCCATAAGCATAAGCCAGATTTCACATGTAATATAACAATATTACTTACCTTAAAAATATTCAGAGATAAAAGTATATATATATACATTTTGACATATATTACCTTTATATTCTTATTTATATTCATATATATTGATATGTGTTCCAAAGGTAACCCATTCCCTAAACCAAAGCTGTAACTCAGAATTAACCTAACCCTACCCATAATTGTGAACGTTTTAAACAAAAATTATACATATTACTTTGAATATTCATATATATTTTCACATATATTCTGTTTACATACATTCATATATATGTGTGTGTGTATGTGTGTGTGTGTGTGTGTGTGTGTACACTAATGGCAACCAAAATCCTACCCATAAATTTTCATATATATTCACTTACGTAATCATATCCTATATCTTACCAAAATTGTAAACATCCATCTCAAAAGAAAAATAACTCTATACAAATCCATATCCATTTAAATATTTCATGTATATTTTTACATATGCATTCATGTTTGTATTCATATATATGGATAAAAATGTTCAAACCCAGTATTATTGTGTTGTGGTCTATGTGATTCTTGAAGTTGAGAAGGGTTTGTCTGATGCACATAGATGCTCAGTTGTTTGGCACATAAATACTTATGATTGTTATGTCTTGTTGATGTATAATTCCCTTAAGCAGTTTGAAATATCCTTCTTTGTCCCCTCTGATTAAATATGGCTTGAAGTCCACTTTATCTGATATGAAGATGGAAACCACTCTCTACTCAATCCATGTGAATGATGTTTTTTCTCATCCTTTCATCTTCGCTCTGTGGATGTCTTTGCCTATGAGATGAGTCTCTTGGAGACAGCATATTGTTGGGTCTTGTGTTTTAATCAAATCTGCCACTCTGTGTCTTTTGGCTGATGAATTTAGCCTGTTAATATTCAAAGTTATTATTGAGATATGATTTGTGTTCCCAGTCATTTTGGTTTATTTCTAGTTTTTAATTTGAATTAGTTTCTCTTTGATTGACTATTCCTTTAGTGTAGTTTCCCCCTTTGCTGGTTTTTACTTTTTTTTATTACATCTTCATGGAATATTTTGTTGAGAATATTCTGAAGTGCAGGCTTTGTGGTTGGGAATTCTTTTAATTTTTGTTTATCATGGAAAATTTTTATTTCATCTTCAAATCTGGAGCTTAATTTTGCTGGATATAGGATTCTTGGATGGCATCCATCTTCTTTCAGAGATTGTATATGTTATTCCAGGACTTCTTAGTTTTGAGGGTCTGGGTTGAGAAATCAGCTGAGATCCATATTGGTTCCCCCTTATATGTAATCTGATGTTTTTATCTTGAAGCCTTGAAAATTCTATACTTATTCTGTATGTTAGGCATTTTCATTATAATGTTCCTTCATGTGGGTCGGTTGTAATTTTGCATATTGGGGTCCTATAAACCTCTTGTAGTTGATTTTTCATTTCATTCTTCAGATTTGGGGAATTTTCTAATATTATTTCATTGAAAAGATTGTGGATTGCTTTGGTTTGTATCTCTGCATCTTCATCTACCCAGATAAATCTTAAATTTGGTCTTTTCATGTTATCCCATAATTCTTGGAAGTTGTGTTCATGGTTTCTTAACATCTTCCCTCCATGGCTCACTGTTTTCAAGAGTATATATTTTGTCTTTATTGCCTGAAGTTCTGTTTTCCAAGTGGTTTAGTCTGTTGGTGATGCTTTCTATTGAATTTTTAATTTGGTTTATTGTTTCCTTCATTTCAAGGATTTGTTTGTTTTTTCAGAATCTCTATCTCTTTATTGAAGTGATCTTTTGCTACCTATATTTGCTTTCTTACATCAATCTTTACTTCAAAGATCAGTTTAACTATGTACATTTTAAACTTCTTCTCTGATGTTTCTTCCACTGTGCATTCTGTTATTGGAGTATCTTGGTTTGGTTGGGGTGAATTGTTCCCTTGATTTTTCATGTCATTTGTGTGTCTACCAATCTAACAGTATGGATCTGAGTCAATAAAGTTTCTACCCTGTGGATTTATAGTGTCCCTGAAAGTTTCTAGTACCTCACTGTTTAGGGGGAGACAAGTAATAACAACCAATGCAAATAATTTACAGCATTAAATCAAATGGTTCCTACTATGACATCTACAGTCTTAATTATCACAATAAATAGAAATGATATGATCAGTTATTGCCTACTAAAAAAGCAGCAAGTTTGCAAAAGGGTTTACATTTTCAAATGGTGGACAGGGAGAGAACAGAAGTGATATAGGTTATGATGATTTTGAGGGAGAAGGAGAGAAGACAGAAGTAAAAGAGTAAAGAAAGAGTGAAAGAGAGTAGAGGTTGGCTGTAAGCAGAATAAAAGAGAGAAAGGAAACAGGCACAAAATATATATAAAGCAAAAATTTTAAGAAATAAAAATAAAATAATACAAAACTAAAATATACAATTCAAACATTCTAGTTCACAAAAAAACTAATTCATGTAAAATAACTGGCTTCAAAAATGCTAGAGATGGGAAGAAAAAAACATGGGAAACTATAAATGCCCATGTACCATTAAGGTCACAATGAAAAAGAATTTTTAAAAAAATGAAAAAAAATCTTTATGAAAAGTTAAAGAATTCTTTCCACTGGAGTTCAAAACATTCTCAGTTTCTCTTTTCAGTAGTTTTAGGTGGGGTCTTGTGGAGCTTGATGCTCCACCCTCTGGATTGCTGGAGTGAAAGAAGTAATCCCATAGGCAGAATCCCTAGGCAGTGTTTAGGCTGAGGTGGGTTCCAGGCTCTTCCCTGAATGCTTTTGGTCTGAAGATTTTAAATCAGTGCACCTCCAGTGCCCTGTATTTGCTGGTGCACTGTGGAAGACTACCCCAGGGATCTCCCCTGGGTTCCACTCATGTGGTGGGGGAGCCAATACTTAGTCCCATACATCACCTGCAGACCCCACATTTCCTAGTCTCAGATTCAGTCTTCAAACAATTTCTCCCACCCCCATTCTTCCAAGCTCCCAGCCAGTTGCATCTCTCCTAGCCAGTCTTGCAAGCAGTCAGACTGGAAGGGGAGTGGTAGAGCCAGGTAGATTTCAGCGACCAATCATCTCCTATGTAAACCTCTCTTCACATTTGATTTTCTCCTGGTCATTTAAACACTCTATGTGGAGCAGCATGTGTATTTCAGGCAAAACTCGCGTTTGCCAGGAATCGACTTCCTCCGTTGTTGGCCGCTGCACTGCAGCTGCAAAATGCTTCCTCTTTTGTCCTTCACACACTGCCTGGGGAGATGGCAGCTTCTTTCCCCATGCATGGATATAGTGCAGCGAGTCCTTCAGGTTTACTGGGCAATGTGCTTGGTCTCTAAACACACCATAACTAGACATGCCTCAAGATTCCCAAAAATGCATGTTCTTTTAATTCCCTTATGCTCATGGAGGGATCTCTCTGGCTGGAGCTTCTTCCAGCCTGGCTATGGCAGCAGCTGTGCCACTGGAAAATTTTTCCTTATTTTATTATATCCAACCCTGGTCTGCTTTGAATGTCCAGCTTTAGGTTCAGTAAAGTTCCCCTACTCCACCCTGTTTTTGTTCACTCACTTGCAAAGAAACTGCCTATTTGCTTTTTTGGTTTCACACCATGGAGCATCCAGAATGTGACCTCCTCTATTCTGCCATCTTGGATCTCTCCTCTCTCCAGCATATACTGTTTTTAAGATGGCAACTTCAGTTATCTCTCCCTCTTTTTTAGGGGGTGCTGGAGATTGAACTCAGGGGTACTCAACTACTGAGCCACATCTCCAGCCCTATTTTGTGTTTTATTTAGAGACAGGGTCTCACTGAGTTGCTTAGTGCCTCACCATTGCTGAAGGGTGGCTTTGAACTTACAATTCTCCTGTCTCAGCCTCCCAAAGTGCTGAGATTATAGGCATCACAACCACACCTGGCTTCTCCCCTTTATTTAAATAAAACAATACCCTCTAGTGGCCACCTTTAAAACAGAATTAAATTAAATGTACAAGGTCATCTTTTTTAAAGATGGACACTAAAAAGTGTATACTAAGCTGGTTGTTGTGGTGCCTGCCTGTAAACCCAGCAATTCAGGAGGCTGAATTAGGAGAATCTCAAGTGCAAAGCCAGCCTCAGCAACTTAGTGAGACCCTGTCTCAAAATAGAAAAAGGACTGGGGAGGTAGCTCAGTGTCCCTTGATTCAATCCCCAGTACCGCCCCCCCCCGTACACACAAACACAAATCCCTAAAATATGGCTTTGCTATATAGATAAAGTAGGACAATGATTATCAAAAGATGAGAATATAATACACTACCACATTTAAAAATGCCATTTAGATGGAAAAACTTTGGTGTTGTGGTCTAAGTTCTTACCCAGATCTAGAGTCGTCATTGAGCTGTGTACATTGCCTCCATGAAATTCAATAAATAACTATTCAAACTGACAATAAATAAAAACCATGGGATCTTCTTCACAACCACAGTGTTTATATTTTTTATTGACCACTACTCTTTAATCTTGAAAGCTCTTATTAGTTTCTTATGTTATTGGTAATAAATCTAATATTCTTTTTAGTCCTTTTCTTCTTCCTGGAATTTTATACCATATTAAAAATTCCTTTTATAAGAACTTTTTTAAGAAAAATTTAGCATTATCTCCTATTTCTCCCCCTTCATAAAGGAACATAGTTCTTCCTTTACATACCTGAAACACTTCTGAGTATCTATAAATTCTAACCTCAGTCAAGACTCATTCCAGTGCCATCATAATAAAGTTTTCATTGCTCCCCCTCACTAGCATTTCTCCACTCAAGAAACTTCCATAATGTTCTATTCAAACATTTTTTGAAGATATTTACAATTTTCCATTAACACTTGCCCCAAAAATTTCCTACGTGTCCACCACTACCACTACCACTACCACTAACTATTTCTCAGTGTTCCAGAGTAACCATGTCATCACCTACCATGCAACATTGTCATCTGCTACTAATGCATGACCTACCAGCTTTGTACCACCACATTCTATTTTCCAGTAGCCAACACTGGAATCCACTATGGAATTTTTGAGGCACCTTCTGGCTAATGTTTCATGTCCAATTGAAAGAGAATTTTTAAAGGCCCATTAATGGAATCAAACAAATTAGTTTTTTGGTTCTAATACTTTAAAAATTGAAATACATTGAAAATCTCTTTCAACTAGGCAACTTTATTACTAGGTTAGTAATGCATGTTATGTTCAGCTTTATTACTAAGTTAATCTATCTCATAAAATGAGCTTACTTCCAAAAAGCCCACAGACCCTCCTTAAACAGATGTCCATGCACCTGTCTCTCAGATAGGGCTGTACTTGCTTTCATTCTAGACATAGATTGAACATAAACTAAATAGTGCTTATCCATCCCCACCCCATCTACCCTAATTTCCATTTATACAATGGAAAATATGGTGGACAGCCTATATATTTCTTCATTATTTCTCCAATTAACCTTAGTACAGCACTTCACAGATAGTAAGAACTTAAAAAAAAAAAAACTGAAGAATTAATGATAGAGTGCAATATCAACTTTCTTTTATTTTGTATCACTTTCATATATATATTCCAAGTTTGAATAGCTGTTTAAAATAAATAAATTGTTGTGTTTAAATAATATGTAGGGAATACAAATAAACCTTTATGCTAATAATCCTTCCCTAAACTTCATTACAGAATGTGTTACTACAGTTACGTAAGAAATATCATACTCTATCACTAGTTTCCATGAAAATAAGTATGTTCAAAGAAAGTAGAATGCAAAGAGGTTTTGCTTTTCAAAGCTTTGTTATATTTTAAGTAAATAGGAAGTTCAAATTAATGAAAACAAATACACATAAGATATTTGCATGACATTCCTATACATCAGTGATAAATCCACTGAAAGAGAAATTAGGAAAACTACATTATTCACAGTAGCTTCAAAAAAGTAATGTATTTGGGAATCAATCTAGCAAAGGAGATGAAAGACCTCTACAATGAAAATTACAGAACACTAAGGAAAGAAATTGAAGACCTTAAAATATAGAAAGGTCTCCCATGTTCTTGGATAGGCAGAATTAACGTTGTCAAAATGGCCATACTACTAAAAGCATAATGCAGATTTAATGCAATTCCTATTAAAATCCCAGCAACATTCTTCACAGAAATATAAAAAGTAATTATGAAATTCATTTGGAAAAATAAAAGACACAGAATAGCCAAAGCAATCCTTAGCAAGAGAAGTAAAGCAGGAGGCATCACCATAGACCAGACCTTAAACTATACTACAGAGCCATAGTAACAAAAATGGCATAGTATTAGCCCCAAAATAGACACATAGATCAATGGTATGGAATAGAAGACACAAAGAAAAATCCACATAAATACATTTATCTCATACTAGACAAATGCACTATAAACATACATTGGAGAAAAGATAGTTTCTTTAACAAATGATGCTGGGAAAACTGGAAATCCATATGCAGCAAAATAAAATTAAATCTCTGTCTCTCACCCTTGCACAAAAAATCAACTCAAAGTGGATCAAGGACTTAAGTACTAAAACAGAGACTCTGCACTTAATAGAAAAAGTAGCCCAAATCTTCACCATGTCAGCTTAGGAACTGACTTCTGTAACAAGTCTCCTAAAGAGCAAGAAGTGAAATCAAGAATCAATAAATGAGATAAATTAAGACTAAAAACTTCTTCACAGCAAAGGAAACAATGAATAATGTGAAGAGACAGCCTACAAAGTGGGAGAAAATCTTTACCACATGCACATCAGATAGAGCACTAATCTCCAGGACATATAAAGAACTCAAAAAACTAAACAACAAAAACACAAATAACCCAATCAATAAATGGGCTAAGGAACAGAACAGACACTTCACAAAAGAAGAAATACAATCTATCAACAAATATATGACAAAATGCTCAACATCTCTATCAATTAGAGAAATGCACATCAAAACTACATTGAGGGGCTGGGGCTGTGGCTCAGTGGTAGCGCGCTTGCCTTGCATGCGTGAGTCACTGGGTTCGATCCTCAGCACCACATACAAATAAATAAATAAAATAAAGATATTGCAGTCATCTACAACTAAAAAAATATTTAAAAAAAAAAACTACATTGAGATTTCATCTCATTCCAGTCAGAATGGCAATTATCAAGAATACAAGCAAAAATAAATGCTGGTGAGGATGTGAGGGGGAAGGTACACTTATACATTGCTGGTGGGATTGCAAATTGGTGCAACCAGTCTGGAAAGCAGTATGGAGATTTCTCAGAAAACTTGGAATGGAACCACCATTGGACCCAGCTATCTCACTCCTCAGTTTATACCCAAAGGACTTAAAATCAGCATACTACAGTGACACAGCCACATCAATGTTTACAGTAGCTCAATTCACAATAGCTAAACTATGGAACCAACCTAGGTGTGCTTCAATAGACGAATGTATAAAGAAAATGTGGTATACATACACTACAAAATATTAGTTGCCTTAAATAAGAATGAAATTATGGCATTTCCCAGTAAATGGATGGAAATGGAGACTATCTGGCTAAGCAAAATAAGCCAATCACAAAAAACCAAAGGCTGAATGTTTTCTCTGATATGCAGAAGCTAATTCACAATGAGGGGGTGGGGCTAGGAAAGGATGGAAATACTATGAATTAGACAGTGTGGAGTAAAAGGAGGGAGAAAGGTAGGGGATAGGAAGAATAGTAGAATGCTTCAGACATTATTACCCCATGTACATATATGATTACACTATTGGTGTAATTCTACATCATGCACAACCAGAAGAATGAGAAGTTGTACTTCATTTGTGTGTGCTCTATCCAAATGCATTCTACTATTATATATAAATAATTAGAACAAATTGAAAAAACACTCTTTTAAAAAAGGTAGCAAGCTTAAGGTTATACTCAAGGAGGCAACTCCTAAACCTACCTTCCTTCTAGGGAGTGATTAATACTTGAGCTCCAAAAGAGAAGAGGCAAAGGCCTCAGGTACATAATTGATAACTTCTCAGTGGATCCCAAGAAGGACTATCATATTTAACAAAAAGAAAGAAAGAAAAAGAAAGAAAGAAAGAGAGAGAGAGAGAGAAAAGAAAAATAGAAAGATTAGGGCAATATTTGGGACATACATTAATGTCCATCTTCTGTTTCATTCTGTTGTGACACCAATAAATTAAATCCATTGTAGAAAAAAAAAAAGGTACTCACATGAAAGCATATCTTTGTTTTCTATGCTTTGCAGCCTCTATCTTTAGGCTCTGTTAGATAGAAGTAAGGTAGAAAATGATACTTTTTCAAGGATGTTTGCTTTGGAGTGATAATTTTTCATGATTCTGCACATGGCTAATGTTCTCCTGGTAGAAGTTTTCACATTAAATACCATTCACTAATGTCAAAACAAAGTGTTCACAGAGTCTAAGCTTATGGAACAAATATAAGACATGGTGAGAGAAAAAAATAAATATTTACAAGCTAAGATTATTGAACTCCTTTATGTATTAAACAAAATCTGTAAAAGAAAAAATCTAGTGGCTTCTGTGCAAGAGACTGACTTAAGAGAAAAATGTTAGTCTTAACAGCTGCTATCTTCATCACAAATGTAAAACGCAATAAAGACAAAATGTTTGTGCCTTCATTATGATTGATGGAAACACATCATGCATTTCATTACTCCCATTAAATGCACTGGATATCCAATAACTGGTTTTTATTATAGTCAATAGTACTTCCAATTGAGAACCATCATTATATTAACATTTTGTCCTATTACTTAAAATGATCAGTAAATCAAGTTATTTTTGTATCTGTGGCAGAGATTGCAGAATATTCACCACTATTTATTTTCACTTTCTTTCTTAGTTTTACTCTAATTTTACTTCAAGATATTTCCACCTGAAGTAAAAACTATACTTATTCTATTTCTATATGACAAATTTGTAGCAAGGCAAAATCATCCCTTTCCAAAACTTTAGACTTTTTCTTGTTGTTTATTTTGGTAAAATGCTGAAAAATATCCTGGTTTCTTAGAGTGTACATTGCAAATTGCCAAAATATTCCCATTATGGAAATATTAGATCTAGATACTTTCCAAAAAAAGGTTTGAAATTTTGGTTTCTATTTACCATGTTTTCTGGTTCTTTACTTTGTGTTTCACTTTCTTTCTCTGCATCAATTTTGAAGTTTTATACTTTCATAAATAAGAACACATTGATACAGGGAGAAGACCCATAGAATGTGCCTCATGAGCAAAATCTTATGTGGGGACACCAGCCCAGACTCAGAACATCTGCACCCGTGAAGAGAAACACCTGTGCCAGTGCAGAGAGGAACAATGTGCTGCAGTTCCCTAGTCACCAAAGTGAGGCCCCACCTAAACTGCCTGCACCTTATGATACTGCAGCCACCACCATAGCCTTTACTGCATGGGAGTCTACACCATGGGCAATAGACAGGGTCAGCTGCCTGTTGTTGTCACAAGCAGGCCACCCAACACCATTGCACAGCCCATCCTCTGAAAGTGGTTGCCTCCACCTTGGGGCACCTCCACTGCCATCTGGTGTTACCCCCACTGCTGCCTTCACCATATTTAGCTGGGGAAGCTTCCATCTAAGGACACCATCTGGGGCCTGGAAGCCCAGTATCAAGGTACCTACAGGCTCAACACTACTATCACTACCAAGTAGCGACATGGCCACTTCCATCTAGGGACAACAAACAAGACCTGGAAGATTGTCACAAGGTCTGTGTGGGACTGGCTGCAATAGAGGTATCCCTACTAAGTGTGCTAACAGTCACCATCCTGTTGCAGAGCCAACAGGAGGCTTGCATGGGGGTCAACGTTTTTCCCTGCAAACAGCGAACTTCTTTTGATTCCCTTTACACTCATCCTATAATCTAATATCTTTATATTCTCACACCCTACCTCATAAACATCACATCCTACCACCCCATCCCACCCCTGCCTCATTCTCTCTCTATCATTAGAAACTATAAATCCTTATGCAAACCTACTGGATATATAGAAGATAATCAAACTCATCATTTCTGCTTATAGAAACTGTAAATGTCTAAATAGAAGCTAATTGATTTATGGCTACATATTAGTTGCATTGTGTGCTCTAAACATTAACCTCCTTCTTTAAAGGTCAGGTATTGGTAACCTTCAGGGACACTACAAGATTATAGGGTAGAGACTGCAATACCTCAGATCCACACTGCAAGAGAGGAAGACACATAGACAACATGAAAAAACAAGGGAGGAAAGTGCTCCCAAACAAACCAAGACACTACAATAGAAGAATCCAATGACACTGAAGTAGATGAAATGTCAGAGAAGGAGTTCAGGATTTACATAATCAAAATGATCTGTGAAATTAAGAATGACCTAAGTGAATAAAAATAGGCAAAAACTGATCACTCCAAAAAAGAGATAAGAGAGCAAATAAAGGCAACCATTGAAAATACCAACAAAGAGACAAGAGAGCAAATACAGGTATCAAAAGATTACTTCAAAAAGAGATAGAGTTTCTGGGGAAAAAAACACAGAAATGCTTGAAAAGAAGGAAAAAATAAACCAAATCAAAAACTCAGTAGAAATAATCACAAACAGACTAGATCACTTGGAAGACAGAACCTCACACAATGAAGAAAAAACAATCTCAAAAATAAAGTTGACCACACAGTGACAGTGGTAAGAAACCACGAACAGAACATCCAAGAATTATGAGATAACATCAAAAGATCAAACTTAAGATTTATTGAGATAGAGGAATGCTAGAGGAATGCAGTTTCAAACCAAAGGAATGAACAACCTCTTCAATGAAATAATATCAGAGTATTTCCCAAACATGAAGAATGAATTTGAAAAGCAAATACAAGAGGCTTACAGGACACAAACTGTACAGAATTAAAACAGACCTACACCAAGGCACATTATAAGGAAAATGCCTAGCATACAAAACGAGGATAGAATTTTAAAGTCCACAAGAGAGAGAAATCAGGTTACATATAGGGGGAGACCAACTTGAATCTCAGCAGATTTTTCAACCCAGACCCTCAAAGCCAGGAGATCCTATAACAACATATACCAAGCTCTGAAAGAAAATGGATGCCAACCAAGAATCTTACACCCAGCAAAATTAAGCTTCAGATATGATGATGAAATAAAAATCTTTTATGATAAAAGTTAAAAGAATTTAAAGTGAGAAAGCCTGCACTAGAGAACATTCTTGGCAAAATATTCAATGAAGAGGAAATGGAAAACAACAATAAAAATATGCAAAGGGAGAAACTACACTAAAGGAAAATCCAATCAAAGGAGAAACCAAGTCAAGTTAAAAATCAAAAACAAAACCAAAATGACCAGGAATACAAATCATTTTTCAACAATAACTCTGAATATGATAGCCTAAATTCATCAACTAAAAGACATAAACTGAGAGATTGAAATAAACAAAAAGATCCAACAATATGCTGCCTTTAAGAGATGAATCTCACAGGGAGAACCATACACAGACTGAATTTGAAAGGATGGGGAAAAACACATCACTCACATGGACCATGAAAAAAGAAGGTGTTTCATCCTCATATCATATAAAGTATACTTCAAACCAAAGTTGGTGAAAAGGGATAAAGGAGGTCATTTAATACTGTTTAAGAGATTCATATATCAAGACATAACAATCTTAAATATCTATGCCCCAAACAATGTGGCATCTATGTATATCAAACAAACCCTTCTCAACTACAAGAATCAAATAGACCTCAACACAATAATACTAGCTGACATTAAAACACCTCTCTCACCACTGGATAGATATTCCAAACAAAAACTAAAAAAAGAAACCATAGAACTTAATAAAACAATAATTTAGACTTAACAGACATATATAAAATATCAATCCATCAACAGGAGAATAAACTTTTTTCTCAGCAGCACATGGATCCATTTCCAAAAGAGACCATATGGTATGCCACAAAACAAGCCTTAGCAAATACAAAAAAAATAGAAATACTACATTGCATTCTATCTGACCATAATGAAATAAAATTATAAATCAATGATAAATAAAAAATAGAAGCTACTCCAACACCTTGAGACTAAATAACACACAATTGAATTATACATGGATAACAGAAGACATCAGGAAGAAGATAAAAAAACATTCTTAAAGGTGAATGAGTACTCTTATACAACATATCAAAATCTCTGGGACACTATGAAGGCAGTGCTAAGAGGAAAGTTCATTGCATTAAGCTCATTCATTAAAAGAAGAAAAGTCAACAAAGAAACAATCTGATATTTCATCTCAAAGCCCTAGAAAAAGCAGAACAAACCAACTTCAAAATTAGTAAAAGGCAAAAAATAATTAAAATCAGGGTAGATATTAATGAAATTGAAACAAAAGAAACAAGTCAAAAAATTGACAAAACTAAAAGCTAGTTCTTTGAAAAAATAAAGAAAATTGACAAATCCATAGCCATCCTAATGAAAAGAAGGAGAGATAAAACCCAAATTACTAACATTCATGATGAAAAATGGAAATATCACAACAGACACTATTGAAATACACAGGATAATTAGAAACTGTAGGGTGTTCCTTGAGGTGATTTATACGCCATCTGCTGAGAAAAGGAAACCTATCTCATTGGTTATTTCTCTCTTCCATGCTCATGGACAAAGCATGACTGCTTATATTTGATATAGGGTGCTCGCTTGCATGAACAGGCCATGGCAGATTGACCTTTAAGCTGATCGGTCGAAAGGGACTATATATTCCTCCTCACTTCCGCAATAAACGAGTTCCTGCGCTGACTGGTCTCCCTGATGCATCTGATCATCCTCCAGCGAGAGGGCTGCGTGCAGGCAGTCAGTCGGCTCCTGCCTTTCCTGGTTCGACCTCGCCGGGGTAAGGCCCTCTCCTTCCCCTGCAGGCTCAGGGGGAATACAGGGCTAAAAACCCCAACAGGAAACTATTTTGAAATTTTAGAGCTCAGGAAAATAGAAAACCCTGAAGACTCCAACAAATTTCTAGAGGCATATGACCTAACCAAACTGAACCAGGAGGATATACACCACTTAAACAAGTCAATTTCCAGCAAATAAATAGAAGACACCATCAAAAGCCTACCAACCAAGAAAAGCCCAGGACCAGAAGAATCCTCAGCCAAGTTCTACAAGACCTACAAAGAAGAATTAATACCAATATTCCTCAAATTATTCTATGAAACAGAAAAGAAGGGAACCCTTCCACAATCATTCTTTAAGACTAGTATCACCCTTATAGCAAAACCAGACAGAGACACATCAAAGAAAAATATTTCAGACCAATATCCCTGATGAACATAGATGCAAAAATTCTCAATAAAATTTTGGCATATCACATACAAAACATATTAAAAACATAGTGCACCATGATCAAGTGGGGTTCATCCCAGAAATGCAAGGTTGGTTCAACATATGGAAATCAATAAATATAATTCATCACATCAATAGACAAAGATAAGAATCACATGATTATATCAATTGATGCAGAGAAAGCATTTGACAACATACAGAATCCTGTCATGTTCAAAACACTACAAAAACTAGGGATAGTAGGAACATACCTCAACTTTGTAAAAGCTATCTATGCTAAACCCAAGGCCAACATCATCCTAAATGGAGAAAAATTGGAAGCATTCACTCTAAAACCTGAAACAAGACAGGGATGCCCTCTTTTACCTGTTCTATTCAACATAGTCCTTAAAACTATAGCCAGAGCAATTCGACAGACAAAAGAAATTAAAAGTATACAAATAGGAAAAGAAGAACTCAAACTATCATTATTTGCTGATGAGATGATTCTATATATACTTAGAGGATCCAAAAAAATTCTACCAGAAAACTTCTAGAATTAATAAATGAATTCAGCAAAGTAGCAGGATATAAAATCAACACCCATAAATCAAATTCATTTCTATATTTCAGTGATAAAATCTGTGAAAGAGAAATCAGGAAAACTGCCCCATTAACAATAGCCTCAAAAAAATTAAAATACTTGGGAATCAATCTAACAAGAGAAGTGAAAGACCTCTACAATGAAAACTACAGGACACTAAAGAAAGAAATTGAACAAGACCTTAGAAGATGGAAAGATCTCCCATGCTCTTGGATAGGCAGAATCAATATTGTCAAAATGGCCATACTACCCAAAGTGCTATATAGATTCAATGTGATTCCAATTAAAATCCCAATGTCATTCTTTATAGAAATAGAAAAAGCAATCATGAAATTTGTTTGGAAATATAAGATACCCAGAATAGCCAAAGCAATCCTTAGCAAGAAGAATGAATGAGAAGGCACAACAATACCAGACCTTAAACTATACTACAAAGTTATAGTAACAAAAACGGCATGGTACTGGCACCAAAACAGACATGTAGACCAATGGAACAGAATAGAAGACACAGAGACAAACTCACATAAATACAGGTATCTCATAGTAGACAAAGGTACTAAAAATATACATTGGAAAAGAAGATAACCTCTTTAACATGTGGTGCTGGGAAAACTGGAATTCCATATGCAGCAAAATGAAACTAAATCCCTATCTCTCACCATGCACAAAACTCACTCAAAGTGGATCAAAGACCTAAGAATTAAACCAGAGACCCTGTGCCTAATAGAGGAAAAAGTAGGTCTGTATTAGGAAGCAGGTTGGGGGCATGGGGATAGAAAAGATGGTGGAATGTGATGGTTATCATTACCCTAGGTACATTTATGATTGCATGAATGATGTGACCCTTTGTGTACAACCAGAGATGTGAGAAAAATTGAGCTCCATTTGTGTCTAATGAATCAAAGAGCATTCTGCTGTCATGTATAACTGATTAGAACAAATTAATTAATTTTTAAAAATCTTATGTGGGAATAAGGAAGAAAGAAGATTTGAAAAGCAATGATGCAAATTATAGGCAAAAAAGCATTTTAGAATACACAGTGTAATGTAGAGGGGACAAGTGGCAAATATCATAAAGAGGAATGGCAAATACCTTTTTGTCACATTGGCAGAAAGTTACAGATCATGTTAAAAATGAAAAACTGAAGGCCAAAAAGTTCAATGTCTGACCCACACCATGGAGCTATTTAAGTGTCTTCTTTTCACCTCACAGTGCTGCCTCAGATGAACGTGTAGTGGGGAATCCAGGAAACTGGAGATTAGAGGGCTGGTTTCAATGTAAACATTATAGGAAACAAATAAAAAAGCACAGAGATTCCCGGGCAAGATATCCAGAAGGAAATTAAGTCACGGGAATGGATCATTTCATTCTTTTCCTCTAGGTTCTATAAGAAAAAATTAAGCCTTCCACTCCCATCCCACAGGCAATGGCAGCATGCTGAAGTGAACAGTTTTGAACTCTCAGCATTCATAAAAGGAAGTGGGAAAATACCATTCTTAGGATTTGGAACATGAAATAAAATCACCTTCCATAAGAGAGTGGTGTCACTGCATGGCCAGGACAACTCAGAATGCCTCATTGTCTGTTCTCGTTTTCATCCTGCTGATCATGAATGGGCTTCCAGTCTGGTTTGTGATCCACTTTTGCCCACAGGTAGGTCCTAAAATGGAAAGGAGATGGTTTAATTTTCAGGGGACTGTCAATGAGAATAAAGATGTAATCACTATAAAAACAGAATTCTGACTATAAGATAATTAAAAATCAGTTCACTTTTTAAGAACAAAAATGTTAGATGGGCATGACAGAATTTAGAAAAAAATTTTAGTTCCTTTTCTAGAACATATATTTTTAAAGCAAGAAAAGTCTTGAATATTAATCATGAGAAAGAGATTCAGAGGTGATTTTGGAGATCAAATTGGAATTTTTCATGAGAGATAGCCACAAAGCAAAGGCCACAACTATTTGGGACCCAAATAAATAACTATCACAAGCCCACAAAATAACGGTCCCTCTTTCCATAATCCTAGAATATTGCATTTGAATGTGGGAATTCCAGTGTAATGAAAATATAGATTAAATGTAAAGATCCACAAGAAAGCTCTATTTAAGTATTTAGAGAAATAGAAGTTTTGATTTATGCCTACAGTTTTACAGGTTAAAGACACTAAAAATGTAGACCTTGACTAAGTAATAATTTCTCTTAAGGAAGAAAAATTTTCAAATAAATATTTGAAGTGTATATATACAAGAAAAAAAGCAGTGATTTATCTGACAATCTGGAGCATAAATTGATAAATACAATTAAACTACTCATTTCAGTTTGGACAAATTAATTTGATGGATGCTCTAGCTAGAGGTCTTCCTTCCTTCTGGCTTGGTCAGTGCTTAATTGCTATATATACAGTACTATGTTCTTTGCTTTGATAAAACTGTTCCACCTATCCAAAATCATTCTTTGCCCCAGGCTCTCTTTGCATCTTGCTTTACCAGAAATTGGAATCATTGCAATGTGTGAAGCCTTCACTTAAGGCATTATCTCTAAAAGTTCTTCAAATATAATGCATGTGTTATTTGCAAGGGAGAAAATCACATTGGTCTCCTCAGAACAGCGCCTTAGTTTGTTCATACAGATATTTCAGTATCCACCTTAGAAAGGATGGTAGTAACATAGCCCTTAAGGGAAAAATTCTGAGCAAATTAATTTCCCTGGAAATAGGCCTATGCTTAGCCTTGATTAAGTCCTTACCTATCTGAACAACATAATTTTTTTAAAATTATGAAGGGTATGCTCAGAAAATATTTGCAGATTAAAGGACTGTACTATAAAGAGGAAGAACTTTTCAGAATTTTCAAATACTGTTGAAAGTTATAAATTTGAAAGTCGGTTGAAGAATAACTTGCCATATGTGTTTCTAGAGCTAATTTAGTACTCTCTAAAGTGTATTCCCTAAAACTGTAGTTCACAGGTTGGAAATCTCAACCTGTAAGCCAGATCCCAACACTGCCTGTTTTGGTAAATACAATTTTACTGGAATACATCCACATTCATTCATATATGGATTGTCTATTACTGTTTCCCCCAGATAATCTCACCACAATGACAGAGACCACATAGCCAGAGTGTTATTTTATTTTTGGTTAACTCATAATAACTGTACATATTTATAGTGAACTGTGTGATGTTCTGATGCATGCATACATTGTGTAATGATAAATCAGCATAATTAGTATACCCATTACCCTAAACATTTATCATTTATTTGCATTGAGAACATTCAAAATCCTCTTTTTTGCTCTTTAAAAATATACAATAAATTATTAAGTAGTCACATACTGTGCAATAGGATACCAGAATGTTTTATCCTATCTAACCATAACATTGTAACCGGTGACCAATCTCTTCCCATTGCTCCTTCTGACTTCATTCTCCAGTTTTTGGTAAGCACTATTTTACTCTCAACCTCTACAAGATCAACATTTTTTATTCCACATGAGTGCAATCATACACTATTTGTCTTTTCTTGTCTGGTTTATCTAACTTAACATAATGTCCTCCAGGTTCATGCATGCTGCAGATGACAAGATTTCAATTTTTTACGGCTAAATAGTATTCCATTTTATATATTTACTGCATTTTTTACATCTATTCATCCTTGATGGGCATTCATTGGTCCTTTCGTAGAAAATGTTCACCAACTCCTGCTCTAATTCTTTGGGAGATTAATAATTATTACTGATCAAAATATTTGGAAGATATTAGTTAAGTAAAATTAACATCTACTATAAGATTTCTCAGTCTTTAACATATTACCTCCTTAGGGACAGGAGGTGGTGAGAGTATTCAATGTTTCACACATTTATTTGAGAGAGAAAAATCCTTTTTATATCTTGAAGGACCTGTTTTATGTAGAACCTGTTTACAGGAATGCTACAACATTCATTCAAATGGCAAATGAACAGAGTACTGACAAAGTACTAAATGTCAGAGATATAAAGATGTATAAGATATCACTGAGTTAGTTAGATTTTTGTTTCTGTGACCCAAAGACCTGACAAGAACAATTTAAGAGGAAAAGTTCATTTTGGCTCATGGTTTCAGAGGTTCAGTCCATGAATCCATAGCTAGGGGTCTGAGAAGAGGCAGAACATCAAGGTAGAAAGGCTAGTGGAAGAAAACTGCTCAGTTCATGATGACCAGGAAGGAGAGAGAGAGCTTGAGTGCTAGGAGCCAAGGATAATAAATTCCCCAAGAGCACTTATTCCAGCCATACCCTATAGTTACCACCCATTAATCCATTCAAATCATTAACACATCAAAAGGATTAATCCACTGAGGTTACAACTCTCATAATCTAATCATTCCACCTCTGAAAATTCCTGCATTGTCTCACACATAAGCTTTGGGGGACAACTCATATCCAAACCATAATACCTACCATCTTTACTCTCAAAGAACTCACTATTAAAAATACAAATATTAAACAAATAATTGCAATTTCTTTCAAGAGGTGTTTAGTAGAATATATACAATGATCAGGACTAGTTCAAAGGAAAGAAAAATCAACTTTGGTTAGGGTGGATGGAGGTTGGAAATCATAAGAAAGGTATAGAAGAGAAGATCTTTGAATCATGCTTTGAAGAATGCACAGAAAATTTCCATATAGAAATACAAAGAATGATAGACCAGATAGACCAATATTTCTATAAAATGAAATATTTTTGTTTCAGAAATTACAAAGAATTTGTCTTTGAGAAATCAAGAATATATTTGTTTGAGGAATATAGGGCTCATATTCCTAACCTAGGGCATATGTAAAAAATCTCTGAGAAACAGAGTTAATGACCAAGGTAGAGATATAATATCACATGCCATCTGTACTGGCACCATACAAAATAATGAAATAAATCAACAGTGTTTCCATTCCCCAAAAAAGTAAGAGTTTGAAACTTAAATCCGATGTGAAATTCAGAGATAATAGAGAAAGTTTTAAGTGATAATTTTAGCTTCACTTGTGCAGCAATTTTCCACTTCCTTTTTAGATAATGAACAGTGAAATAAGTTGAAAGTACAGATGTTCACTGGGTGTAGAGGGTGGATTTCAACCTTAGAAAGAGAACATAAGTTTCACAAAAAAGGTATGCCCAATCTTTCTGATAAGCTAGAATTTCCAATGTTAGCCTGAATATATTCGGAAGATCAACCAACAAAATGCCTGCCACAGAAATTGTCATGATGGGAAATATAGAAGCTGTTTTGAAAACCACAGATAAGCTAGATGCCAGAAAATCCCTGATAAATATTTGGTGATTAGTATATTTAGCATCTTATGTTTCCGCATGGTGACAAGGACTTCAGTGAAGGCTACTCTGGAAAAAATGTGGAAACATGAACAAATATAGTTTGTTTGCAATTTACAAATTCAGCCTTAATTTTAAAAACATTTTCCCTTCGGTTCCGTGTATTTTCCTCCTAGTTACCTTCCTACCCATCTCTCGCTGATCCTTAAACATCCATTCCTTGGCTTTCCCAACTTTATCCTTCATGCACTGCCTATGGCTCTGTAATAGTAACCCTCCTGAGGTGACAAAGGCTCTCCAAGATTTCTCAACCTTTCTCTCTTTTACCTAAAAATGTCTGTAGGTCTTTACCATTTTTTCCTCTTCTTTCCTTACTGTCTTAAAAGAACAGATGCTCTTGATCCTTTCCAAGACTGGCCACTCAACATGTTACTTTTGATTGCATTTCACTACCACAACTTGCCTTACAACTTCTTTTGTTTTTGTCGACTTCAATTTTATCCTCCATATTGGTTTCTTCCTTTTTATACAATACACTACATGTTTTCTAATTCCAACTAAATTGTTCCTTCAACCTGCCTTTTCATTCTCATGAATACTTCTTGAAGTACTTCTCCCTCAAGTCCTCCACCCTATATTGCTCACTTTCACCTTTATGTCTAGTCTAGTCCAATATCTACACTGCTTCATAGAAATTCTTTCTTAAAAATCACCAGTAACATCATGGTCATACATAAGAGTTTTAACTCCTTCTCTATCCTGCTTTATCAGAAGCATTTGATAGCATTACATATAGGCTCTTTCATTTGCCTTACCGCCTCTGGCTCTAGTGACCTTGAATCTCCTTTGTTTGTTTTCCTAATTCTCCTCCTACCAAGCACATCTTGTGTTCCTAAAAATGCTGTTCTCTTTTTTCCTCCCTCTTTTCTATACTCTTCTCTTATAATCCTTTTCAGGCCTTCACTTCTCTCATACTGAACTACCACAGCAACACTCAAATTGGACTTGGCCGTCATTTTCTCATTTTTTTTTCATCCATCCTTTAAAATGGCCCAAGGATTATCTTATTAAAACAAATGTCAGATCATAATAGCAATAATAACACTTGAAATATGCATAGAACTATGTAGTTTTCCAAATACTTTGATTACTGGATGGATAACAGCCCCTGTCCTGTTCATATTACTATACTTGCTTTAAAGGTTAAACTATTCAGGCTCTGAGAGAATAAGTTTCCCAGGATCACACATTCATAAGAGGCAAAAATAGTGTTTCAACTCTGATCTTTGACTTCCTGGAGTTAGGCACCTGACTTCATGCAATCCCCTTCTACAAAAACCCTTAAACTGGAGCACTGGGTTCACCATATGATGCCCTATCTCTCTGTCTTATCATCCACTATACATATTAATATCTGTAAAGAGTTCCTCACATAATGTAAGAGTTCCTCACATAATGTAAGCATTATACAATGTTTATTATTACTCCTTTTGACATTTTCCTTGCCTTGCCATGGGCTTCACAGCTTCATAATTTTCCCATACCCTTCTTTATTTTCTGAATGCATGTAAAAGAGTCTGCTGGACCATCTGAAGGCCCCCATATAGGAAATGCACTACTGCTATAACAGCTCTATTCTCACATGTGGTTTATTGTTATTGCCTTTCTGACTAGTCTTATTTTCTTTAGGCAGTTTGTGAGTTTTTAAATTCTATTCTTTCTTCTAACCCAGAACACTCTGATTTGCACATTTTGTATCTATGAAAATGTCTGTTAACATAAACATTATAATCCCTATTACAAATTCATACATAGTCTTAAAAAGTTATGCAGTCTAATTAGTCCACCCATTTTATCAAAATGTGTGTGAGTTGGACTCACTGCAGTGCCCTAACTGGAAATAATTCAATTTGTGAAAGGCTAATGGATAAGATTTTTAAGTAGATACATCTCTTGACTTTCAACTTGTAAGTTATGATACAGTGACTGTTACTAATATATACCTTACCTTGTGTTATATTTTTAATTATAGTAAAAATATCATTATTGTTTATATTTATTTTAGGGCTGCTATTTTTACATCTTTTGTTCTTTGAACTGTCCTAATTTACACATCTAAGATAGATTATTGCAAAGATACAAAGAACACTGATAAGCTCGTAATTCTAAAAATACTATACTCTCATTGTTGACATTTTGGAATATGCAAATAGGTAAAAGAACATAAAGATTCCTATATTTAGACCATCCCTGATAATTGTACATATAACAAAAATTAGATCACTACATATATAATTTTGTATGTTATTTTATTCATAATATTCATAATACATGATAATATGTCCTCATGCCTTTAAAATTTTTATAAATATCATTCTTTTTCCCTAGTTATTCATTCATTTATTTTATAGATATAATTTTAATGCCTTCAGAGCCTTCCATCATGCATGTGTCATATTTTATTTAATGTTTTTTTTATTTTAGTGTTTTAACTTAATTTCCATTATTACTATTGCAAATAATGCTGTGATGGATATCTTTTTATTTTTAGTCCAGAAAGTGGAATTATAAAATAAGTTTATACTTTGATTCTACCTTGTGTACAACTTTACTTGAAACCAGTGTATTTGGTGAGAACCCTTAAGAGTAAAAGCATTTGAGAGCATAAAACATAGGACTCAGCAATTCACTTTGTTTTCAGCAGAGGGAAGGTTGGACAATTTCACAAATCAGACAATATGAAGATGCCAAGAAAAGAGTATTAGCAGCTTAGTTTGAAGATCCTGTTTACATAATGTCTATGCATATTCTATATATCAGCATCATGAAATTGAATTTGTCTAGACAGTTTGTTGAGATGTGCAAAAAACATTTTCTATAGTATTCTGTTATTAAGTGCAAAGAGTCTTTGTTATCACCTATAAAATAGAACGATTGTCCTTGAGGGTATAACTGCTGTAAATCTGATTTTACATGTTTGTTTTAAGAAATTGAATTTACTCACTATATGTTTGTTACAGAAAATTATATTTATTAGAACATATTTGCTGTAAAAAATTCAATTTACATTCCTAATTTGTAATACACATACCAGCACAGTAATGATTAACTAATGCACTTTCTCTGCCAACACTAATTTTACTCTGTAACTTCAGCAAATAGCGTGAATTCTCTAAGAATTATAATCTGCCTTTGCTTTTTACATTACTTTTTAGAGAAAAATTAATTCGTAATTTCAACAATGCACTCTTAAAGAATACTCATTCTTCTAGGATTTTTAACTTAATTTAGTTATGAAAACATTTTATATTAAGGATGTCTATCCTTTGCTCCATATTATTTATCATAAATATACATTTTGAATCAAATATATACATTATATGTTGTATATATAAAATAATTTTTATTTCTATTGTTTATTTCTATTGCTTACTGTTGTTTTGTGCTTAGATATGCTTCCCCATCCCAATTATCTGCATGTCATTCATCTTGTCTTCTATTTTTCATTTTCATCTCCTCATATCTTTAATCCTTTGGAAAGTGACTTTAGTATATACTATAAGAACAAAACTTATGATCTGACTATAAAACAAATTATGAACTCTTTCTCACAGCAATTATGCTACCTTTTCTCTTTGCACATCTAAGAATGTTAACATAGATTGTATACATATGTTGGTATTTGTTTCCCAGCACAAGATGACCAAGACTTTTACCTCAACAGAGTTCACATGAATTTTAAATTCCATTCTTCATCCTGTTCTTCTCACAAAGCAGTTCACACCAGAAAGGTGATTGCTGATTTCTTGTTAGTTCATGAGTACTAAGAAATGAGCAAAACTCTTATTTTCTGTTTTGTCTTGCTGCTATATTTCAGTTCTAAATGTGTCTTATATTAAAAAGTTAAAATAATCACTTCAGACTGAAGAAAAGAGTTGCCATGGCCAGGAGTTTTTTTCTGAAAACACCTCCAACTAAGGCAGACAAAGATAATTCATGATCTGAATTTGTCTCCAAAATGGAAGAATTGTAATTTTCTTTAATTTTCAATAACTAAATTTAATTTGATTTTAGGGCTTCCAGTACCAGATAGAGGAAGCCTCAATCAATTCTCTGTTCACCTACTCCTTTTCCCGAAGTTTGCTTTTAAATAACATTCATGTATAGCCTAAAACATTTGGGAAGAGAGGGAAGGAATGGAATATTGTCCTTACCAGTCAGTCATTCTAATACAGAGAATTTTTTAGTCCACTCATAATGTAGTTCTCTGTGTCATCTCTTTTTCCCATCCTGAAGGTCCTTCAAGTATAGAGACACCTCCTATGCCTTGCCATCTTGGTTAATGCATTATTCTACTGACCCCATGACTGGCTAGGCTATTCTACTCTTCACTTTTCCTAGACTCTATAGTTCATTGTGTTGCCTGCATCATTCATGTCTCACAGAACACTGTGAGCCTACCCTGGAGCACCTGCCTGATACCACAGCATGCATGAAACTCAATTGGAGGTGCCATGTACATAGAAGGCAGTGTGAATTGCATCCTCAACAGTTGTGTGATGTAATGACCCTGAGCACACCATCATGCCACATCTATTCTGAAATGCTTTTTTCATAGGTCTCTTCTGTTCTCAGATTTCCAAATCTTTGTGCAAGTTTTGGGGTGCACACACATCCCAAATATATGGCTAAGTGTGGGGCTTCACAAAGTTTGATTTTTCAGAGGATACTCTACCAGCCTCTACTCATACAATGTTTGCTCTCATTTTACTTTATTTCTGACAAATTTGCAGAACCTTTAACTAGGAACAGGAGTTGAAGGCCTACATCTGACTCACCAGTTTTTCTCCTATATCTTGAGTAATATTATGTAGTAATTTTAACTTCCAAAAGCCTCAATACTCACTCTTAACACTAAAAGTTTCAATTATCTTATCAGAACTTGAGCTTGATAGAAATCACTAATGATCACTTTCCTTTATCCCCACTTCCATTTGCTTATACTTCAAATCCTATCCAGTTATATTCAGCATAATATTTTTTAAAAGATGAACAACAAATTGTTTCAAAGGCCAAGTAAGAGAATAAGTGGAACCCAAAAGATGTCAGAGAAGGGAAACCAAGAAAAGAGTGGCATAGACACTGAACAAAAAAAGGCGGGGAGGAGGGGTCCTCACACAGGGGAGGAACTCTTTGAAGAGACATAGAGATGCTTGACTCCTAGAGATAAGAAGAGCCCTAGGGAATAGGACTTTGAAAAGTAGGTGAGAAAAGAGCAATAGTGTAGACAAAAGAACATTATACCCACTAAAGGGGACCATGTGTAAATTAAAATAGGCATTGTAAGGCTCACATCAAGAATAATTATATCCATTGTTCTAGACTTTGAAATATACATCCACATTATTGAACAAACAAGGCTTAAGGGGTTTAAAGAGACCAAATGTATTTGGAACTGAGATAGAAGTATACAATACTATACTTTGGATGATATCAATACCTGAACATTCAGACAGAAATGAATATCCCTCAGTGAACATTTGGCACTATAGAGTTTTCTACCTAGATGAAAGAAGGCTGGACTGTTGTCTGGGGAACCCTCACAGCAGCAGGGAAATGGGTTCACCTTTCTTCTTTAAGAGGTGTATGTGAGTCATCAACAGTATCTACTGTGAACCCTGTCTGTGGCAGAGCTATTTTTTAAATTTACTTCTTCGTCTTTTTGTTCACATGCAATGCACACCTGTAGTCATTAGCACATTCTAATCACAGAAGAAATTTCATACCTAGAAAATTGAAATTCAGCATAGAAAAGTGAGAAGCACCTAATCATTTCCTCTGTTTAGTTATCCAGAAATATGGAATTCTTTTTAATAAGTCAATATTCCAAAGAAGTAGTTGCCATCTAGATTTTTTTTATACAATTGTACCCATTTTTCCCAAGACAAGTTCCAGATTGGAAATTATGTCTAAAAACGAATATTGAATGCTTGGTGTCATTATTATAAAAATAAATAGTATTTCTACAATTCACACTAGTCAGTAGGAGGTGCTGTGCTGAGGAAACAACCAAACCGTCTTCTCTATATCTATTTGGTAAGGGTGTCAAAGTCAGGTAAAACAAAAATTAGGGGCTGAGGATGTAGCTCAGTTGTTAGAGTGCTTGCCTAGCATGCACAGGCCCTGGGTTCAATCCCCAGAACCACAAAAAAAAAAAAAAAAAATTAGGAAGCTTGTTGATTTCAATTGATATAGATGGAAAAGCCTTAACTGGTGCTATGAATTGCAAATCAAATTGCAAGCATATTGCTGTTCTATAGTAGGAGATATCAACCTGAAAATCAGGTTCCTTGGATGCCAATGTAATAAATGAGTGGAAATCTTGCCTTCAATCTCTTCTTTTGTTACAGTTAATATGAGTTTACATTGGGCTCTTGAAATACTTTCAATTTTTTTCTAACAATTGTGTTATTAACAGATAAAAGTTGAGCTCTTCTGATTGGATCTTTTTATTATGCAGTATTTGATACATGTGAATGAGATATATTTTGAATTATCAATTATGAATTCTGGAGCAAGACTTCCTGGGCTGATATACTGAATCTACCATTTGCTAGACATGTGACCCTAGTAGTCACTTATCTCTCTGTGGTTCCATTTCTTCCTCTGTAAAATACAAACAAGAATAACCCAATAAAGCTTTATTGAGATTAAATAATGCAATTGAAATAGAGTGCTTAGAACAGTGCTTGGACCATAGTAAGTGCTAGGTAAGTGTTGGTAATTATTAGTACAATTGTTATTAGTAGTAAAAACAAAGACTCAAAAACCTATCACCTAACTTAAAATTATCAAGACAGTTGTATCTATCTTTGGACTTTTCCCCATCCTATTTCCAATTTCTTCCTCCTTGTTAGTCTTCATTAAGTTGAATTTTCTTCATCATTCTATTTTTAAAAATTATAGCCCACATGTTGGCACACCTAAAATATTCAGTTTGCTTCATTTTAAAATTTACATAAATGGTATATATTATGGGTAATTTTTATGGTTCAACCATGTTCTGCTAACTATTGTAGTTTATATTCATTGTTGATTAATATTTTATATATAAATCCTATAATTTACATATCTACTTTATATTGATTAACATTTGCCTTTCCCAGCATTTTTTTAAATATTTTTTAGTTGTAAATGGACACAATGTCTTTATTTTATTGCTTTGTATGTGGTGCTGAGGATCGAACCTAGGGCCTCATGCATGCGAGGCAGGCACTCTACCACTGAGCTACAATCCCATCCCTTTCCCAACGTTTTTTAAAATTTATTTATTCTACTTAGGTATACATGATAGCAGAATACATTTTGATTCATTGTATACAGATGCAGCACAATTTTTCATTTCTCTGGTAGTACGTGATGTAGAATCACATCATATATGCAGTCATACATGAAGCTAGGGCTATGATGTCCATCTCATTCCACCATCTTCACTACTTCCATGCCTACCCTTCCCTTTGAGCAAAGTTCTTCCATTCTTCCTGTGTCCTCTCCCCCATTATGGATCAAGTTCCACTTACCAGAAAGAATATTCAGCATTTGGTTTTTTGGGATTGGCTTACTTCACTTAGCGTGATATTCTCCAACTCCATCCATTTACCTGCAAATGTCATGATTTTACTCTTTTATTGCTGAGTAATATTCCATTGTGTATAAATACCACAGTTTCTTTATCCATTCATCTATTGAAGGGCATCTAGATTGGTTCAACAGTTTAGCTATTATGAATTGAACTGCTATAAACATTGAAGTGGCTATGTCACTGTACTATGTGGTTTTATAGTCCTTTGGGTACAGACCAAGGAGTGGGTAGCTGGGTAAAATGGTGGTTCCACTCCAAGTGCTCTAAAAAATCTCCATACTGCTTTCCAGATTGGTTGTACCAATTTGCAGTCCCACCAGCAATGTATGAGCATGGCTTTCCCCCCACTTCCTCGCCAACCCTTGTTGTTTATATTCTTGATAACTACCATTCTGACTGGGGTGAGATGAAATTTTAGAGTAGTTTCGATTTGCAATACTCTAATTGCTAGAGAAGTTGAACATTTTTTCATATGTCTGTTGATTGATTATATATCTTCTTCTGAGAAGTTTTTATTCAGCACCTTAGCCCATTTATTGACTGGGTTGGGTTCTTTGGGTTTTTTTTTTTTTTTTTTTTTATGTTAGATTTTTTTTTTAGCGTTAAGTTTTTTGAGTTCTTTATATATCCTGGAGATTAGCGCTCTATCAGATTGCGTGGGGCAAAGATTTGTTTCCAGAGTGTAGGCTCTCTGTTCACTGCATTGCTTGTTTCTTTTGCTGAGAAGAAGCTTTTTAGTTTGAACTCATCCCATTTATTGATTCTTGATTTTACTTCTTGTGCTATAGGAGTCTTGTTAAGGAAGTATGGTCCTAATCAGACATGATGAAGACTTGGGCCTACATTTTCCTTCTATTAGGCATAGGGTCTCTGGTCTAATTCCTAAGTCCTTCATCCACTTTGAGTTGAGTTTTGTGCATGATGAGAGGTAGAGATTTAGTTTCATTTTGCTGCATATGGATTTCCAGTGTTCCCAGCACCATTTGTTGAAGAGGCTATCTTTCCTCCAATGTACATGTTTGGCACCTTATATCTAGTATAAGATAAGTGTATTTAAGTGGGGTTGTCTCTATGTCTTTTATTCTGTACCATTGGTCTACATGTCTATTTTGGTACTAGTTTCATGCCATTTTTGTTACTATAGCTTTGAGGTATAGTTTAAGGTCTGGTATTGTGATGCCTCTTGCTTCATTCTTCTTGCTAAGGATTGCTTTGGCTATTCTGGGTCTCTTATTCTTCCAAATGAATTTCATGATTGCCTTTTCTATTTCTATAAGGAATGACACTGGAATTTTAATAAGAATCACATTAAATATATATAGTGCTTTGGGTAGTATGGCCATTTTGACAATATTGATTCTGCCTATCCAAGAGCATGGAAGATCTTTCCATCTTCTAAGGTCTTGTTCAATTTCTTTCTTTAGCATCCTGTAGTTTTCATTGTAGTTGACTTTCACCTCTTTTGTTAAATTGATTCCCAAGTATTTTTTTTGAGGCTATAATGAATGGGGTAGTTTTCCTTATTTCTCTTTCAGAGGGTTAATCACTGATATATAGAAATGCAATTGATTCATGGGTGTTGATTTTATATCTTGCTAATTTGCTGAACTCATTTATTAATTCTAGAAATTTTCTGGTGGAATTTTTTGGATCCTCTAAGTATAGAATATTGTCGTCAGCAAATAATGATAGAATTCTTCTTTTCTTAGTCATGTCCCTTTAATTTCTTTCATCTAATTGCTCTGGCTAGTGTTTCAAGGACTACATTGAATAGAGTGGTGAAAAAGGGCATCCCTGTCTTGTTCCAGGTTTTAGAGGGAATGCTTCCAATTTTTCTCCATTTAGGATGATGTTGGCCTTGAGTTTAGCATAGATAGCTTTTAAAAGTTGAGGTATGTTCCTACTATCCCTAGTTTTTCTAATGTTTTGAATATAAATGAATGCTGTATTTTGTCAAATGCTTTCTCTGTATCAGTTGATAATCTTTAAGCCTATTGATGTGATGGATTACGTTAATTGATTTCTGTATGTTGAACCAACCTTGCATCCCTGGAATGCACCCCACTTGATCATGGTGCACTATTTTTTAAATATGTTTTTCTGTGCAATTTGCCAAAATTTTGAGAATTTTTGCATCTATTTTCATCAGGGATATTGGTCTGCAATTTTCTTTCTTTGATGTGTCTCTGGTTTTGGTATCAGGGTGATATTCACCTCATAGAATGAGTTTGGAAGGGTTCCCTCCTTTTCTGTTTTATAGAATAATTTGAGGAGTATTGGTGTTAGTTCTTTGTAGGTCTTGTTGAACTTGGCTGAGAATCCATCTGGTCCTGGGCTCTTCTTGGTTGGTAGGCTTTTGATGGTGTCTTCTATTTCCTTGCTTAATATTGATCTGTTTAAGTTGTGTATGACCTCCTGGTTCAGTTTCGGTAGGTCATATGCCTCTAGAAATTTGTCAGTATCTTCAGGGTTTTCTATTTTCCTGGACTATAAATTTTCAAAATAGTTTCTAATTATCCTCTGTATT
Organism: Geosciurus inauris; assembly: GCA_004024805.1. NCBI lineage: Eukaryota > Metazoa > Chordata > Mammalia > Rodentia > Sciuridae > Geosciurus > Geosciurus inauris. The sequence goes on from PVHX01007933.1 coordinate 73,413, forward strand.
TCAGTAGTGTCTTTTATGATATTTCCTTTTCATCATGAATTTTACTAATTTGGGTTTTCTCTCTCCTTCTTTTTGTTAGAGTGGCTAAGGGTCTGTCAATTTTATTTATTTTTCCAAAGAACCAGCTTTTAGTTTTGTCAATTTTTTATTGTTTCTTTTGTTTCAATTTTATTGTTTTCAGCCTTGATTTTAATTATTTCCTGTCTTCTACTTCTTTTGGTATTGGCTTGTTCCTCTTTTTCTATGGCTTTAAGATGTAGTGTCAAGTCATTTATTTGTTGACTTTTTCTTCTTTTAATGAATGAGCTTAATGCAAAGAACTTTCCTCTTAGCACTGCCTTCATAGTTTCCCAGAGATTTTGATATGTTGTATCAGAATCTTCATTTACCTCTAAGAATTTTTTTTATCTTCTATCCCTGATGTCTTCTGTTATCCATGCATCATTCAATAGCATATTATTTAGTCTCCAGGTGTTGGAGTAGTTTCTATTTTTTAATCTGACATTGATTTCTAATTTTATTCCATTATGGTCAGATAGGATGCAGGGTAGTATCTCTATTTTCTTGTATTTGCTAAGACTTGCTTTGTGAGATAACATATGATCTATTTTGGAAAAGGATCCATGTGCTGCTGAGAAAAAAGTCTATTCAATCATTGATGGATGGAATACTCTATATATGTCTGTTCAGTCTAAATTATTGATTATTTTATTGCTACACAAAAAAAATGTATTGTGACAAGTTTGCTGGTGTATATATGCAAATTTCTCTCATATATATTTAGGAGTGAATAACAAGGACAGCCATACAAATGTTACAAATGTCGATGTTACATCTTCATCAACAATTAAGTTTACCATACTTCTCATTTTGTCCCCAGTTTATCAAGTTAAAAACATTTCCTTGCCAACTTAATTTGCTTTCTCTGTTTTTAAAAAGTTTACCCATATATTTGTGCTAGCCATTGATAATTCTTCAGCAAAATGTTTTTCATATTCCTTTGCTCACTTCTCAGTTATTTTCTATGGACTTCTTTGAATATTCTGATTACTGATCTTTTGATGGTTTTATGTTGCAAATACCTTTTCCCAATTTATAATTTTTTTAAATATTTTTTAGTTATACATGGACACATGCCTTTATTTTTTTTTAATTTTTTTAGTTGTTGATGGATCTTTTATTTTATTCATTTGTTATTTATATGTGATGCTGAGGATCGAACCCAGTGCCTCATGCATGCAAGGCAAGCACTCTACCACTGAGCCACAGTCCCAGCCCACATGCCTTTATTTTTCTTTTACTTATTTTTATGTGGTGCTGAGGATCAAACCCAGTGCCTCACACATGCAAGGCAAGTGCTCTGCCACTAAGCCAAAACAACCTCAGCCCTCAATTTATAATATTTTGATAAATAAAAAGTTTTGTTTCTTCCTTCACAGTTTCTAAATCATTTATTTTTCTGCCTTCTTTATCATGATAGCCATTATAATATCAAATCAATATTAGACATAATTATCTTTTCCTGATTTTAAATGCTTCTAATGTTCAACTGATGTTTGATACAGGCATTCTTAATCACATTAGATTTCTACTCAAATCTTTAACACAACTTTATTATAAATCAATGTTGACTTTGGTTACATGGATTTTCTATAACTGTTAAGAGAATCAATTTTAGTTATCCTTCAATACGTTTATAAATTTTCTAATTTATGAATCCTTATATTTCTAGGGTTGATCAATTTTTTTGATAATGAGGAATCTTTGCTGTATTGCTCAGTTGGTGGCTAATAGTTTGATAAAAGTTCTTGTGTATTTAGTAGTATGTGCAATAAGGCCTAAAGTTTTCTTTCTTATAATTTCTTTGTCTGAGGAAGGCATTAAAATTTGCACTAGCTTCAAATAATTTGAAAAAGATTACCTTTGTATCTTCCAATTTATAATATTGTACTGCAGTTTCTTAATAATTTTAGTAAACATTTCTTGTAAAAAATATCTGGGCTTATTATGCTTCATAGGAAAATTTTCTCAATTGAAATATATTTCATATACCAAAAAATCTTCCATTTTAATAGGCAATTCAGTGAGTTTTAGTACATTCACTTTGGTTGGAAATTTATTATTACTATGTAATTCCAAATATTTTCATCATTTAAGAAGAATTTCTATACCTATTAGCAATAGCTTCCCATTCTATAGTCCCTCCATATTCTAATATTAGAATATCTTATATATACAGGTAATTGTGTTCACAGGAACCTTGCTTCTCCCATGGTCTCACTCTTCTTTGTTTCAACCTCCAGTTGCATCTTTTATATTATTTTTTACACTGTTGTATGAAAAGATAGTCCCTCAAATATTTCCCATATTTCTTGTGAGGCCCACAATGATTTTTAAATTATGGTTCATAAGGGGTCTAGATGTTTCAAAAAAAGATGATAACATATAGCCACACAATGAAGCCTTATTCTATCTTTGCAACCCAAACTGAAATATGTGTTAGAAATTACAAGTAAACTGTAAAACACATTTGGTATAAGACTCAGATCACAATGAAGCATAATTCATACCAAAAGTATTTCATACCATGAAATTTCTACTTACATAGCACTCCTATAATAAGTCATAGCTTGATAATGTCAGTTCTCTCTCTCTCATTCTGAATAGAACATCATTGTTGTTAGGTTAAGCGAGGAAAACGCAAAGCGCAAACGCTCCGCCGCAAAGTACAAACACTGTCACCGCAAAACCAAAACCGAAGTGGTAAGCAGCGCGCATGTGCAGAACGCACCAACATGGCCACCACTGGTCCAGTATGCCAAACGCAAAGCACATGTGCCGAACACGCTAACATGGCAACCGCCAGCCACCAACACGGAGGGACGCTGAACATTCAGCATGAAAGCCGCCATGATCCCCAGCTCATCCCAGAAGGGCTCTGACAGCAGGTTCCCCTAACCAATCTCAGAGGACACTGGACTCTAGATCAACACCTCTTCCTGCCCCGGGCCCTTCCCTTCCTGCCTTCATCTTCCTTTTCTGGATGGGGGGGCCCTTTAAATTCTCTATGCCACGAGGTCCCAGTGCCATTTCTCCCAGACACACTCTGATGGATGGGAGAATTCAGCCCAAAAGCGTGTATTTCCAATAAAGCCTGGCTGAGTGGCTTTAATTCATCTCCTTCTAGTCCTCTGGTCTTTACAAGTGTTGCACACAAAGAGTAACAATATTTTATAAGGTAAACATTAAACATAAATCCATTATAAGTTATTAAAAATTATATTATTTATAAAGCTAAGAATTTTAAATATTATTTAAAATAAATTGTCTATAATACCTTTCATATCTGAACAGGACACAACAGTGTATATGGTAGCTGAAAACCACTGCCTTTTATTAACTAAATTTTTGATCATATGGAGTGTAGGTAATCCACAAATATAAGTATCCTCTATTTGGGAGTTGGGGAGAACAAGTGTATCTAGTTGCTGAAAAGTTTCAAAATGCAATTAAATGTAAAAACATTTATACAAGCTAATAAACCATTAAAATCTCTGGGACAACTCCCAGCTTTGGACACCAGTTGGGGCCTAAAAGCAATATCAAGGTACTTAGAGTTTCCCAACTCCCCCCACTCCCCTGCAGCCACTAACATGGCACAGCGCTTGCAGATACATGGCCAGTTCTTAGTTTGCAAAGCCTGGTTCTGATCTGCCTGACACAAAACAGCTCTCTGTGACAGGTGTGCAGGCCCCAGAGCACAGCCCACAAGACCTCCAGAGACAGAGGCTCCTGATTAGGAAGTAGAAAGACAGGGGGTGAGTGAGATACTTTAGAGACTAAATCAGACACCAGGAATTGTGGGGTCTACAGGCAATATAAGGAGATAAGACCAGGTACCTACATCACACGAGGAGCCCCAAAGTAGATCCTTGGGGTGTAGTTTCCCAACAGGGATAGGCAAGTGTTATACCTTACCTCCAGGAGATTCACCTCTAAGATAAAGACACATACCCTAATAACCTGCACCATCCTGAGGGTAGAGATACCAGCAAGCAACAGACAATCCCACCTACTGGATGAGAAGGAAGTAGGAAAAATACTGAACTCCAAAAGAACCAATCCTTTTACTTACCTTGATATTTTTTCTATTTTCTTTCTTTCTTTCTTTCTTTCTTTCTTTCTTTCTTTTTTTCTTTCTTTCTTTCTGTCTTTCTTCTTATTTTTTCTCTCTCTCTCTTTTCCTGCCCTCACATCCCCAACATTTGTGAAACCAAGTATTTTTCATGCATTGGGCTACTGAGGACCAGGATGTCTGATTAGTATATTACACTGGTGTTGTATATTCTTTTATCTTCGATTTTTACTTTTTTAATTTTTTTTAATTTTATGTTTGTTTGTTTGTTGTGCTCTGTTTTCTTCCTACTTACTTGTTTTCCCTAAATCTCTTTCTCTCTTTCCTCCTGCTACTACAGAATTTCTTTTGATTCCTCTTTTGTGCTTTCTAAGATCTAATAACTCTATATCCTCACTTCCTACCCCCCCAACATCTCATCCTACACCCCACCCCCAGTTCTCTATGTTTCCACCATTAGAAACTGTAGACCTTTTTGCAAACCTACTATTTATATTGTAGATAATAATTGAACTCACCATTTCAGTATATTGTGACAAAACCATAAATGTCCTATTAGAAGCTACTTGGTTTAAATCTGTATATTGTTTGTATTGGGATCTGTTAATATTGATCTCTCCCTTAAAGGAGAGGTATTGGAACCCTGCAAGGAAACTATAAGCCTACATAATAAAGATAAAACACCTCAGACCCACAGTGTAAGAAGGGTAGACACATGAACAACATGAAAAAACAAGGGAAGAAAGTGTCCCAAATAAACAAAGATACTGCATGGTCAGCACAGAAATGTCAAAAGGAGTTCAAGATGTCCATAATTAAAATGCACATCTTGAAATGTCAGAAGGAGTTCAAGATGTGCATAATTAAAATGTTCTGTGAATTAAAGGGTGATGTAAGAGAGCAAACACTGGCAGCAAAAGATCATTTCAGTAAAGAGCTACATAGGCAAATACATGAAGCAAAATATTACTTCAATAAAGAGATAGATTTTCTGAAAAAAAGTAACAAAAATCCTTCAAATGAAAGAAACAATAAACCAATTAAAAACTCAATAGAAAGCATCACCAACAGATTATATCACTTGGTCAGAAAATGAAGACAAAACATAATCTTAAAAACAGAGGTAAAAGCACAATGAAGATGGTAAGAAACCATGAGCAGAACATCCATAAATTATAAATAAGTTTCAGATTATATATAGGAAGAGACAAATTCAAACCTCAGATTTTTCAGCCCAGACACTCAAAGCTAGAAGATCCTGGAATGACATACACCAACCTATGAAAGACAATGGATGCCAAATAAATTATGGGATAACATGAGAAGACCAAATTTAAGAATTATTGGGCAGGGACAGTGGTGCACACCTGTAATCCCAGCACCTTGGGAGGCTGAGATAGGAGAATCATGAGTTCAAAGCCAGCCTCAGCAATGCCAAGGCCCTAAGCAACTCAGTGAGACCTTGTCTCTAAATAAAACACAAAATAGGGCTGGGGATGTGGCGCAGTGGTCAAGTACCCCTGAGTTCAATCCCCAGTGCCAAAAAAAAATTATTGAAATAGAGGAAGGTATAGAGTTTCAAACCAAAGGAATGAACAATCTATGCAATAAAATAATATCAGAAAATTTTCCAAATATGAAGAATGAATTGGAAAATCAAATACAAGAGGCTTACAGGACACCAAATATACAAAATTACAACAGATCTATACCAAGGCACATTATAATAAAAATGGCTAGCATACAGAATAAGGATAGAATAATAAAAGCTGCAAGAGAAAGTTTCAGATTATATATAGGAAGAGACCAATTCAGACCTCAGATTTTTCAGCCCAGACACTCAAAGCTAGAAGATCCTGGCATACACCAACCTATGAAAGACAATGGATGCCAAACAAGAATCTTATACCCAGCAAAATTAAGCTTTATAATTAATTATGAAATAAGAACCTTTCAAGATAAACAAGTTAAAAGAATTTACAGCAAGAAAGCCTGCACTACAGAACATTCTTGGCAAAATATTCCATGAGGAAAAAATAAAAAACAACAATGAAAATCTGCAAAGACAGGAAATACACTAAAGGAAATGTCAATCAAAAGAGAAACCCAGTCAAGTGAAAAACCAAAAATAAACCAAATATCTAGGAACACAATCCATGACTCCATAATAACCCTGCATGTCAATGGCCTAAACTCATCAACTAAAACACATAGACTGGCAGATTGGATTTTTAAAAAAACTGACCCAACAATATGTAGCCTTCAAGAAATGCATCTAACAAGAAAAGACATCCTTGGACTGAAGGTGAAAGGATGTGGAAAAATTTGTCACTCACATGGACCATGTAAAACAAGCAGGAGTTTCCATCCTCATATCAGATAAAGTAGACTTCAAACCAAAGTTAGTGAAAAGGGACAAAGAAGGTCATTTCATACTGCTTAAAGAAATCATACATCAACAAGACATAACAATCTTAACTATGTATGCCCCAAACAATGGGGCATCTATGTATATCAAACTCTTCTCAACTTCAAGAATCAAATAGACAACAAAATAATACTGGGTGACTTTAACACACATCTCTCACAACTGGATAGATCTTCCAAACAAAAACTAAACAAAGAAATTATAGAACACAATAAAACAAACAATAATTTAGACTTAACAGACATATATAAAATATTCCATCCATCAACAGGAGAATAAACTTTTTTCTCAACAGCATATGAATCCTTATCTAAAATATATCATATGCTATTCCACCAAGCTTATACAAATACTTATATAATAGCAAATACAAAAAGTACAAATACTACCATGCATTCTACCTAACCATAATGGAATGAAATTAAAAATCAATGACAGTTTAAAAAATAGAAGCTAGTCCAACACTTGGAGACTCAATAATATGCTATTGAATGATACATGGATAACAGAAGACATCAGGGAAGAGATTTAAAAAAAATTCTTAGAGGTAAATGAGAACTCTGATACAACATATCAAAATCTCTGGGACATTATGAAGGCAGTGCTAAGAGAAAAGTACATTGCATTAAACTCATTCATTAAAAGAAGAAAAAGTCAACAAATGAACAACCTGACATACATCTCAAAGCCCTAGAAAAAGATGAACACAACAACACCAAAAGAAGTAGAAGACAGAAAATAATTAAAATCAGGGCTAAAAACAATGAAGTTGAAAAAAATAAACAATTCAAAAAATGAGCAAAACAAAAAGTTGGTTCTTTGAAAAAATAAATAAAATTGACAAACCCTTAGCTTCCCTAACAAAAAGGAGAGAGAAAACCCAAATACTAAAATTTGTAATGAAAAAGGAAATATCACAGCAGACACTATTAAAATACAGAAGACAATCAGAAACTATTTTGAAAATTTGTATGCCAGAAAAATAGAAAACCCTGAACACAGACAAATTTCTAGAGGCATATGACCTACCCAAACTGAAACAGGAGGATATACAAAACAAACCAATCAATTTCAAGGAAAAAAAAAAAAAAAACAGAAGACACCATCAAAAACCTATCAATCAAGAAAAGCCCAGTACCAGAAGAATTCTCAGCCAAGTTCTATAAGACCTACAAAGAAGAATTAATGACAATACTCCTCAAATTATTCCATGAAATAGAAAAGAAGAGAAGCCCTTCCACAATCATTCTATAAGGCTAGTATCACCCTGATACCAAAATCAGACAGAGACATACCAAAGAAAAAAATTTCAGACCAATATCCCTGATGAATATACATGCAAAAATTCTCAATAAAAGTTTGACAAGATACATACAAAAACATATTTTAAAAAAATAGTTCACCATGATCAACTGGAGTTCATTCCAGAGATGTAAAATTGGTTCAACATACAAAAATCAATAAACGTAATTCATCACATCAATAGACTTAAAGATAAGAATCATATGATTTTATCAATTGATGCAGAGAAAGCATTTGACAACTTACAGAATCCTGTCATGTTCAAAACACTACAAAAACTAGGGATAGAAACATATCTCAACTGTGTAAAAGCTATCTATGCTAAACCCAAGGCCATCATCATCCTAAATGGAGAAAAATTGGAAGCATTCACTCTAAAACCTGGAACAAGACAGAGATGCCCTCTTTTACCTCTTCTATTCAACATAGTCCTTGAAACTATAGCCACAGCAATTCGACAGACAAAAGAAATTAAAAGTATACAAATAGGAAAAGAAGAACTCAAACTATCATTATTTGCTGATGAGATGATTCTATACTTAGAGGATCCAAAAAAATTCCACCAGAAAACTTCTAGAATTAATAAATGAATTCAGCAAAGTAGCAGGATATAAAATCAACACCCATAAATCAAATGCATTTCTATATTTCAGTGATGAAATCTCTGAAAGAGAAATCAGGAAAACTGCCCCATTCACAATAGCCTCAAAAAAATTAAAATACTTGGGCATCAATCTAACAAGAGAAGTGAAAGACCTCTACAATGAAAACTACAGGACACTAAAGAAAGAACTTGAACAAGACTTTAGAAGATGGAAAGATCTCCCATGCTCTTGGATAGGTAGAATCAATATTGTCAAAATGGCCATACTACCCAAAGTGCTATATAGATTCAATGTGATTCCAATTAAAATCCCAATGTCATTCCTTATAGAAATAGAAAAGGCAATCATGAAATTCATTTGGAAGAATAAGAGACCCAGAATAACCAAAGCAATCCTTAGCAAGAAGAGTGAAGCAGGAGGCATCATAATACCAGACCTTAAACTATACCTCAAAGCTATAGTAACAAAAACGGCATGGTACTGGCACCAAAATAGACATGTAGACCAATGGTACAGAATAAAAGACACAGAGACAAACCCACTTAAATACAGTTATCTTATACTAGACAAAGGAGCCAAACATGTACTTTGGAGAAAAGATAGCCTCTTCAACAAATGGTGCTGGGAAAACTGGAAATCCACATGCAGCAAAATGAAACTAAACCCCTATCTCTAACCATGCACAAAACTCAACTCAAAATGGATGGAGGACTTAGGAATTAGACCAGAGACCCTACACCTAATCGAAGAAAAAGTAGGCCCAAACTTTTATCACATTAGATTAGGCCTTGTCTTCCTTAATAAGACTCCTAAAGTCCAAGAAATAAAATCAAGAATCAATAAATGGGATGAATTCAAACTAAAAAGCTTCTCAGCAAAAGAAACAATCAATGAAATAAAGAGAGAGCCTACACTTTGGGAGCAATTTTTTGCCACATGCATGTTAGATAGAGCACTGATCTCCAGGATATATAAAGAACTCAAAAAACTTAACACCAAAAAAACAAACAACCCAATCAATAAATGGGCTAAGGAGCTGAACAGACACTTCTCAGAAGAAGAAATACAATTGATCGACAAATATATGAAAAAATGTTCAACATCTCTAGTAATTAGAGAAATGCAAATCAAAACTACTCTAAGATTTTATCTCACTCCAGTCAGAATGACAGTCATCAAGAATACAAGCAGCAGGGTGTGGTGGCACATGCCTATAATCCCAGCACTTTGGGAGGCTGAGACAGGAGAATCGCCAGTTCAAAGCCAGCTTCAGTAATGGTGAGGCGCTAAGCAACTCAGTGAGAGCCTGTCTTTAAATAAAAAACACAAAATAGGGCCGGGGATGTGGCTCAGTAGTCAAGTACCCCTGAGTTCAATCCCTAGTACCAAAAAAAAAAAAGAATACAAGCAACAATAGGTGTTGGTGAGGATGTGGCACAAAAGGAACACTCATTCACTGCTGGTGAGACTGCAAATTGGTGCAGCCAATCTGGAAAGCAGTATGGAAATTCCTTAGAAAACTTGGAATGGAACCACCATTTGATGCAGCTATCCCACTCCTCAAGTGGGATATATATTTAAGTCTTTATACCCTAAAGACTTAAAAACAGCATACTACAGTGACACAGCCACTTTAATGTTTATAGCAGCACAATTCACAATTGCTAAACTTAGAAGCCCTTCGATAGGTGAATGGATAAAGAAACTGTGGTATATATACACAATGGAATATTACTCAGCATTAAAAAAGAATGAAATCATGACACTTTCAGGCAAATGAATGGAGTTAGAGAATATTGTGCTAAGCAACGGAAGCCAATACCAAAAAACCAAAGGCCGGATGTTTTCTCTGATTAGTGGATGCTGATCCATAATGGAAGTGCGGGGTGAGGAGCATGGGAGAAATGGAGGAACTTTGGATAGGGCAAAGAAGAGTGAGAGGAAGAGGGGAAACGGGGGTAGGATAGATGGTAGAATGATATGGACATCACTACTCTACGTACATGTATTAAGACACAAATGGTGTGACCCTACTTTGTTTACAACCAGAGAAATGAAAAATTGTGCTCCATATGTGTACTGGGACTTGAAATGCATTCTGCTGTTTTAGAAAAGTAAATTAAAAAAAAAAAAAGAATGTTGAGAGTCTAAGAATGATTATGGTGGGCATCTCTGGAGAAGCTTAATTAAGATTTTCTGCAGAGGAGGTGATTCCACTACACCAACATGTCCTCTACTTAATGGTACTGGCAAAATCATTTAGCTTATTGTTTTTACAATTGTAGTTTACAACCTACTAAAGGGAGAAGAAATTAATTTCATTAATACCACAGGTTTTCAAAAAATAGAATAAATTAGAGCATACTGTAACTGAGACGATCATGGTATTTTTTCAGTTGAAAGCTGTATTTTATTTGTGTGTGTTGTTTATGGGGAGGGGGGTTAAGCATAGTGACATATGATATAAAATATTTCTTACTGTGGACCCCAACCAAAATTATTTGAGAAATGTGAAAGTGGACCACCATTCCCTTCCAGGAGTTAAATTCTTAGTTTTGTACGTATCTTCAGAACATTGAATCTTAATGTAAGTGTAGTCCACAAGTAGGAAAATAAGACATTTCAGAATCATCTTGAATATACTTCCCCACTTCCTTGAAATTTTTATACCTCCTCATTTTAATAAAGAATCATTAGTTTAGTGATCCATCACTTTTAGTAATCCACCACTAATACAAAATGCCATTTATCAAATCTGCCCTCTAAGCAGAAGCTTACTTACCCCAGATAGGCCTAGTGACTTGCTGGGCTAAACCTAGCTTTGTCCTCACAAACATCATTGCCAATGAAAGCCAGAGCCCCCTGACTTGAGGACCTGACCTAGGCACTGACACAGAAGGCAATTAGCACGCCCTCTGATCAGTTGAGCTTGCATAACCTGAGTGTACACCTGTGCTTTGTGTGGTCTTTCACTGATCACTATATGTATGTGAAGACTTGAGAACAACTCATTCCATGTCTTGTTCTCTATTTTAGGAAAAAGAAGTTTATTCAAAAGAATTTATTGGAAGTTTTTTTTTTACTTTAAATTGAGTTTCTCCTGAAATTTCATTTTCATCCACAGTATAATTAATAATAATCCTTACACATTAAATTTTCCCTTACTTCTTTGCTTCAAAATAACATTTTCATCCCAATTGGTCTAGTACTTGTAGTCTTTATGAACTCTTACCTACTATCCAGTTTCACAAAGTTTGTGATAACCACTCAATTCTACTCAGTTTCTCTAGCATATTGAGTTGTTTTTTCACTAGGTAACAATTTTAATTGACAGTTTTAGCTCTAGATAGATAGTGTTTAGTATTTTTATTAATGAAATTTGTGTACTACAGAAATTTATGTTATGTTGGGCATAGTCATGCATTTTTAAACCACAAACTAGATCAGCATTTTGTTTATATTCTGTAAATTACTTGAAATTGTGTATGCTATCACCATCTATAGACCAACATTTGTCTAGTTAGTCATAGTCTTCTAAGAATATCTAATAAATATTAAATAGTAACTGCTTTTGTATATTGCTATTCTACATGAAAGTAAAGGTCATGGGTCCAGTCTTTTGTTGGGAGTGTTCCCTTCTACAAATGCATCCCATTTGCACTGGCAGCTTTACATCATTGCTGGAATAGTACTGAAGGAAAAACAGCTCTAAACATATGCCATACCAACAGGTCAATGAAGAGTCACATAAAATGCAAATGTCAATGTAAATGATTGCCAACTAATGTTATTAGCTTAACTGAGTGTTTCTACTAACTTTGAAGACTTAATTACGTCTGTTACATGTAAAAATAAATTCATGTATAATTTTATGATCTAAATGTGCAAAAGAAATATCAAAAAACATGATAGGTTAAAGGTTAACCATTAAGAAACAAATATCAGATATATAGATAAATCTCCATCTGCTAGCTTTGTTAAATAACTTTTGGTGATGAAGAAAGATTAGGAATAAAAACCTACAAGGTAAAATCAATAATATTAAACATATTGAAATACTAACTCTTATGATCATGTGAGTAAAGGATTTGTTTATTGTTTGATCCACTCAGTGAATCAAACAATCAATGGTTTTAACCAAACCATTTTATTTGTATGTATGTTGTTTATGGGGAGAGGGGTTAAGCATAGTGACACATAATATAAAACATTTTCTTACTGTGGACCCCAACCAAAATTATTTGAGAAATGTGAAAGTGGACTACCATTCCCTTCCAGGAGTTAAATTCTTAGTTTTGTGCCTATCTTCAGAACATTGATACTCAATGTAAGTGTAATATTTTTCTAAGAAAATCCTTAATATTACATTGAGATTTCCTAAGAAAATCCTTAATATTTATTATTATTACATTCTCAATGTAAGTCTAACTATTATGTCACTTAATTAAAAACAGATTTATGTTTGAGAAGCCATATTTGTACTTGCATTCAAAAAGATATTTGCAAATACATTTCTTTAGCATTGTACACTCAGGTATTAGATGCCATATTTCTAAACAAGCAGAATAAAAGAAAGGTGGTAGAATTTCTTGAATCAAAAGACTCTTTAAACTTGAAATTGTGGCATATTTTTATCAATAAATGTGATCTACCTTTACAGGAAAAAATAGTGTGTGTTTTAGCTGACTAAAATGATTTGCTTATCATTTTAAGCTAATCATTGAGAGATTTCCTTAAAAAATCCTTAGGAAATCCCAGAGAGCATGGGAAAATGGGACACACCAAGTGTCTGGGGAGACAATAGAATAACATTTTCCCATCTATAATGCCCTTGAAATTGTGATGCCTGATAGATATAGTCTCTGCTAGTTGAGATAATCACCTACAAAGGCTTTATTCTTGCTCTGGGTGCATTGCTCAGTGTTGGAGGCCCTGGATTGAACCCCAGCACTGAGGAAGGAAGGAGGGAAGGAAGGAAGGAAGGAAGGAAGGAAGGAAGGAAGGAAGGAAGGAAGGAAGGAAGGAAGGAAGGAAGGAAGGAAGGAAGGAA
>PVHX01007934.1:0-87200 GCA_004024805.1 Geosciurus inauris
GGCTCAGTGGTTGAGTGCCCCTGAGTTCAATCTCCAGTACCAAAAAAAAAAAAAAGAGCTGAGTAATATTCCGTTATGTATATATACCACAGTTCTTTATCCATTCATCTATTGAAGGGCATCTAGGTTGGTTCCACAATTTAGCTATTGTGAATTGAGCTTCTATAAACATTGAAGTGGCTGCATCACTGTAGTATGCTGTTTTTAAGTCTTTTGGGTATAGACCAAGGAGTGGGATAGCTGGGTCAAATGGTGATTCCATTTCAGGTTTTCTAAGGAATCTCCATATTGCTTTCCAGATTGGTTGCACCAATTTGCAGTCCCACCAGCAATGCATGAGTGTGCCTTTCCCACTACATCCTCACCAGCACTTACTGTTGTTTGTATTCTTGATAACTGGAATGGCATCCATTCTTATTTGTGCTTCTGGGGTTATCTGAGCCTATTGTTTATGTGAGAGCAATAATAGCTGTTGCTAGAAACTTTAGAGTCTGCCCAGAGACTTGAGGGTGTTTCTGGCCCTGTCGAGGCTTCCTGTCAGCCAGTGTCAGAAAGCCATCCACTGAAGGCCGAAGGCTGATAGGGCTCAGACCTGGAGACCCCAGCCCTGCCTTTCCCTACCAGGGGTGGGCCTGTGTGGTTAACGGCCCATCTTTGCTTCAGTTTTCTCATCTACAAAGTGGGGGCAATGGTTCCCACGGCTGGGCTCTTTACACTCGTCAAGAAAGGTACCCATGTCAAGATGTAGCTGAAATGAAAAATGAGATAGTGGCAGTAGATTGGGAAGTTTAGGCTACACTGCTGAATGAAAACTTCTCAGGTTGGAGTCTGAGTTTCTGTAGAAAACTAGCCCTGGAGTGGGAAGAGCAGGAAGGGCAGGCTGGCTGTGGGCTGCCAGGACTTTGGCCAGCCTCTGAGGAGTGTACCCATGACCTAGGCCTCCAACTGCTTTGTCAATGATGAGTTTGTCCAGGCAGCCTCAGGAGTGGGGAAACTCAGCTGAAGTCATCAACTGGCTTTACTAAGCAAGCTGACACTCTATAGGCTCCACCTAATAGAATACTGGGGACACTAGGGCACAGGGGATGAGAGTATGGGTTGTGAATTGCACCCCAGGCCAGGCTTGCTAAGCTCTTGTGTGTGTATGCATGGGGGGGTGGTGTTCAAGATGGCTCATGGACAGGTCCCCAGAGCCAGGAGCTGGGAACTCAAGGGTTCAGGAAGTAGATAGCTCATGGCCAAGTTGGTGGTAGTGATGTGCCCATATACCAGGTTCTCTGTGGCTTGGAGAAATGTCCCTTGCTCCATTCCAGCAGCCTCACATTCTCTTCCCTCCTGCACCTTCTCTAATCTCCTGCTGCTCTGGTCAGGTCTCACAGGCCTTGCTTTATGTTTTCATCCTTTAGATGGCTTCAGCTAGCTTCATCTACTTCTTTGTAATTCAGGTAGTAACACCATGGCAGCCTGTGGCCGGAGCCTGAGGGTTGGAGGGTTCTGCTGTAGTGATGAGAGGAGAAGGCTGAGCCTCAGTGCCCATCAGACCTGAGCTTTAAAACCCTGGGTGGTGGTTCATGAGACATGTCAGCCTGGCCAGCTACTTCCCTTCTCCATGCAGGTGTCATGCTTGGACTCTGAGTCCTACCTCTCAGGTTTTTGTTGGGGAACCTCTATGAAGTCATATACTTTGGTGGCTGGTGCTCAGTTTGTGTTCAGTAATTGTCACTGTCACAGTAATCTCCCTATCCCAGGGACATATATTCCAGGATTCCTCAGTGGATGCCTGAAACTTCAGATTATACTGAACCCTGAAATTGAATGTTATTTTTTTAGTTGTCAATGGATCTTTATTTCATTTTATTTATTTATTTTTTAAATATTTTTTTATTTGTGGATGGACATATTTTTATTTATTTTTATGTGGTGCTGGGGAACGAACCCAGTGCCTCATGCATGCAAGGCAAGCACTCTACCACTGAGCTACAACCCCAGCCCCCCTTTATTTTATTTATTTATATGTGGTGCTGAGAATCAAACCCAGTGCCTCACACATGTGAGGCAAGTACTCTACCACTGAGGCACAGCCCCAGCCCCTGAAATTGAATGTTTTGTCTTTACTAAACACATTGCTCATTGTGGCTGTAGCTCTTACAGTTTGAAGTGTGATAACAAAATTAGCACCAATTTCTTTTCCTTCCTTTACAATTTCATGGATAGTTAATTCATAGTTCTTAGTAAACTCAGAATTTTTTTTCTTTCCTTGTTAAATCAAGAACTTTCACCTAAAGGAGGCACTATACAGCTTTTCTTTTGGCATCTGAATTGCCAGCATCATTACTCTTGCACATTGGGGCCAGTATTAAGTAAGATAAGGGTTACTTGAACAGGAGCTTTGTGATACCATCAATCTGATAAGCAAGGCAGTTACTAAGTGACTAATGGGAGGGTAGTATATACAGTGTGGACATGTTGGTTGAAAGAAGGACAGAGGTGGATGGTAAAAGATTTCATCATGCTCCTTGGAGTGTAACACAAGTTAAAACTCATGAATTATTTCCAGAATTTTCCATTTGACATTGTTAAGCTGTGGTTGACGTTGAGAATAACTGAAGTGGCAGAAAGCAAAACTGCAAGTAAAGGGGGACTACTTTATTTGATCAAGATGGATTCTATAGGGAACACTGTGACTCCCAAAGACTCCACTCTTTCACCCCAACCACCTACCCTGGGCAACAGATTCTCAGAGGAGAAGATGCTGTTAGACAAGTCTGTGGTCTCAGCTCAGCTAGCTTCCTGTCCTTGGATTTGAGAGCAGTAGCCTCCCTTCAGCATGAGCATGAGCATGAGCATGAGCAGATGGCCAGGGGAGACTCAGGCCTTGATCTGTTCTCCAGTCACACATCTACACACACCTTTGGTCCTTGAGTTTAACATCCCCAGGTGTCTGCCCCACGGCAACCTGTGCTAAGAAGGGGTCACCTGCAATTGGCTCCCATAGCTGCACCCCAAGAGACATTCCAATAAGGCAGGAATAAATAACCGTTCTTGTGCAAATTCCACATTACTTATTAATCCTTCTACTATTCATTCCATGTATGTCCTGATGGATTTTTCAGGCCAGTTGGAATAAAGGATGTTCAAAAGAGGGATAATCTCTGATTCAGGTAACTAGCAGGGATCTTGTTCAGACACAGCCTTGCCTGCGGACTTCTGTCCCACCCTCTGTCCCTCCTTCTCCCTGCTCCTTCCTTCCAGGTACAAGGAGTACTAAATGACTTGGACTCACACCTTGCCCTTAAGAGCTCAGATCCAGGGATCTGGCATGCAAAAGTGGCTAAAGCACACCCAGCCTATTGAGGAGCATCGCTCCCCAGGTGGTGTGGGCCCAGGGCAGGATGGGGGTTTCGTCTTCAGGGAGGGGTTTTGTATGCCTGTCTTCCTAAGGCACCCCTTTGAACCATGTTACTTCCTGATAAAAACACCTTCTTCAAGACTTCCCTTTTAGCATGAGGCCCAGATTCTTGGTCTTCTATAGTTTAGTCTCAAACTGAAGTTCTCAAGCAGAGACATAGTATAGAAATTTAGTCCAGGATCTAGGACTGGAATATCAGCAGGACACCAGTGTTTGAATCCTAGTTGTTAGTCATTGCCTTTGTGACCTAGACAAATTACCTAGTTTCTCTATGCCTCATCCATAAAATAGGTATAATACTGACTTCCTTTTTTTTTTTTTTTGGTACCAGAGATTGAACCCAGGGGCTCTCAATCATTGAGCCACATCCCCAGCCCTTTTTTATATTTTATTTAGAGACAGGGTCTTGCTAAGTCCCCAAGGCTGGCTTTGAACTTATGATCCTCCTGCCTCAGCCTCCCGAGCTGCTGGGATTACAGGCCATGCCTGGCTTTGACTTCCAAATTTTAATAATTAAATACATTAATATATACAAAGTAATTACCGCTATGTCTGGCATGTGATAAGCACTAAGTAACTATTGGCCATTATTATGGTCATCCTTGGCTTCTGTTTCCCTTTAACCAGACAGGCCTCATCACCTGCTGAACATCACTGCTGACACATCCCAGAATTTGTCCCTTTGTGTTTATGGTCCTCTCTGCCCTCCCCAGCTCTTCCTCCCACTCACATCTTACAACTCTGGAAAGCCTCCAGCCATCAAGTCCTAGCGCCCCTCCTTCTTAGGAGGCCTGGAGCATTTGAGTTGGACAGCTTACCTGGCCATGAGGCTGCTGGCCCCCGCAGCTCTCCTGCTTTTCCTCTCTTGAGTTGTTATGAAATGCTGGCATGAAGGGCCTTGTCCTTGGGCCAATGTGAATGGCTGTGCGTGTTGCTCTCTACACCGAGAATGCTTGGTTGGGAGATGAACACAGCAAAAATCTGGCCTGCTGCAATCTGCCTGAAGGAAGGGGGGCCCAGAGGGGCCCCTTTTCTTTCCTTTTTTTGTTTTTTTTCGTGGTGATTACCATCAATCCTGATTATTTTTAATTTTTAATTTGTTTTTATTAGTTATACATGACAGTAGAATTTTTTTTTGTTTTTGTTTTGGTACTGGGGATTGAACTCAGGAGTACTTGACCACTGAGCCACACTCCCAGCCCTGTTTTGTGTTTTATGTAGAGAGAGGGTCTCACTGAGTTGCTTAGTGCCTCGCCATTGCTGAGGCTGGCTTTGAACTCGCGATTCTCCTGTCTCAGCCTCCCTAAGTGCTGGGATTACAGGCTTGAGCCACCGTGCCCGGCTTGTAGAATGTATTTTGACATATCATACACACATGGAGTAGAACTTCTCATTCTTCTGGGTGTACATGATGTGGAAATAAATAAATTGGTTGTGTGTTCATATATGTACATAGGAAAGTTATGTCCAATTCATTCTACTATCTTTTTATTCCCATCCCCCACCTTTCCCTTCATTCTCTTTTGTCTAATCCAAAGTACTTCTAACCACCAATCCCCTCTCCCCCGCCTATTGTGAGTTAGCATCCACTTATCAGAGAGAACATTTGGACTTTGGTTTTTGGGGATTGGCTTATTTCACTTAGCATGATAGTTCCAGTTCCATTCATTTACCAGCAAATGACATAATTTCGTTCTTCTTTAAGGCTGAGTAATATTCCATCATATATACATATACCACATTTTAAAAAATCCATTCATCCATTGAAGGGCACCTAGGCTGGTTCCATAGCTTAGCTATTGTGAATTGAGCTGCTATAAACATTGATGTGGCTGCGTCACTGTAGTATGCTGATTTTAAGTCCTTTGGGTATATACTAAGGAGTGGGATAACTGGATCAAATGGTTCCATTTCAAGTTTTCTGAGGAATCTCCATACTGCTTTCCAGAGTGGATGCACCAATTTGCAGTCCCACTAGCAATGTATGAGTGAATCTTTTCCCCCACATCCTCACCAACATTTATTGTTACTTGTATTCTTGATAACTGAGGGGCCCCTTTTCTAACTTATGTAAAGGCAACAGATGTGCCAGGCCACCCTCCCTCTGCTTGCCTGTCTGGATCGATGCCTCCCATAGTGCATGATGGGACTGTGTACCTTTCAAAGGCCTCTTAAGTGCCCCTTTTAAATTCATGAAACCCAGGTTTCCCACAAGCTGACGGGTCTTCCTAGAGGATATAAAGAGGGTCAGACCCAGTCCCTTCCCCTCTTGGGGTCTGTGTCCCTGGCCCCATTCCGAGGTGGTCCTGTGGGCCCAGAAGGAGGCAGAGAGCTCTTGGAGGGGCTCTTCTCCCTGGTAAGAGGGAGAGAGCTGTTGCCCTGGGAATGACTGTTGGGGAAGATAGGTCGAATAGGAAGGGCATTGCCTGGGCCCTGGGCAGCCCCTCAGGACCACCTTCTCCTCCCACCTGTGTCCCACACCCGGTGTGGGCCTCGTGCTGGGAAGTCTGCTGGCTCTCCTGCCCAGCCAGAAGAGAACACAGGCAGGCCGCAAGCCAAGGGGTGTGGGCTTGGCAGCCGGGGGCCCCCGCAGAGCAGGCTGCTCAGTGGAAAAGTCTTCACAATCCATAGAGGCGTGAGGGGTGGGAGGGTGGAGGAAGCAATGAGGCTCTTAGTGGTCTCTGGACCCTTTGGGAACTGAGGCAGCACCTACTTCAGGGCTGCTCTTGAGGCGGGCCTGAGGTCTCTGGCGGGCGCTGGGTGTCCTGCCCTATATTCCCCAGAACCTGCAGACCTGGAGCCTCCTGCTTATTTGCCTACCTGGAAACAGGGCTGCTGTGTTCTCTCCCGAGCTGGCTGGGAAGCAGACCAGGGTGCAACTCTGGGCAGCAGAGACCCCTGCAAGGTTCTGCTTCCACCCCACGCCCGTCCCCATCCTGGCAGAGGCAACCCCTAGGATGATCCAGAGATCATGGTGCCAGCGATCCAGTCTTCACAGACCTGGGTGTGGCCATGGAAAGAGCAAGAGGCCCCGGGCTTGGCCTCACTCACAGGGCTGAGTTGGGTCCTTGGGCAGATCAGGGAGACTGAGGGGGTTGGGAGGGTGGCCCAGCAGGCAGCAGCACAGTGATCTGGAGACACCTGGGGGACACCTGGGAAGGGCTGACTTTCACTCTTTCAGGATGAGCAGGGAGTGAGGGTACCACTGTAGGTAATGTCAGGCAACGGGCGGCTGCTGTCCCCACCCAGGCAGTACACAGTGAGCACACTGCCCTGTTCTTTCTACCTTTGGTCCCTGGGGGTGTGGCAGCCCAGTGCCATCTGACCCTGGCCTGGGTGCAAGGCCTCCCTGGGCAACCAAAAGGAGAGAGGAGGCAGAGCTCCGTCTTCCTCTGGCCCTGACAGCACCCAGATCTTCAGGTTAGACTGAGCCACTTGGGAGGCACCAGGGTGTGCTATCCTGCAGCGAGCTGGGCCTGCAATCACCAGAAGGGGCTGCCGCTGCCCCTTTGGACTGCAGCAGAGTTCTGGGACCGCCCTCCTCTCTGGTACAGTCTCCCTGTTCCTGCCCCTTCTCTGGCTGCTGCCTCCCAGCCGCCTGCACAGCCTCTTCCTTGTTTGTCCCTAAGCCCTGTTTGCCCCAAGGCTCTCTGCACCCTTCCCTCCACTCTTCACGCTTACATCCCTCAGCGTTGAGGGGCACAGCTCCGGGAAGTCAGAAGGAATACCATGAACTCTCAGTACATTGAAATCCACGATGGAATTTACTGGAAACGATGACAAAACCGAAACCAAAGCCAAAAGGAAAAGCCAGCTCTAGGCACGCCCACGTGCCCCTGCAAAGAGCGAGGTGGTGAACCCTGGAGTGAAGCGGGTGGGCTGTTGGCGTGGTTTGCTGCTAATATTAGCCGATCGCCTGTTCATTTGTCTAATGGCGCTCTAGCAGACAAGTGGTAGCAGGCGCCGAAGGTTGGAGAAGGATTTATGGGAGCAAAACTTAAAACTGAGACCGTCTGTTCATTAACAGATTTTCCCCCTTGAAATCGGGAAGCAGAGTTAATGCTCTCTGCCGCTGGTTCTTCGTGTTCTCCCTGAGTGGCGGCAGCCCACCCCTAGCTCAGCAGCCAGCACCTCCTCACTTAGGACTCCACCCCCACCCTGTGTCTACAGCCCCTGGACTGTAGTGCTAAGGATTGAACCCAGGGCCTTGTGCATGCCAGTCAAGCACACTAACACTGAGCTACATCTCCACCCAGTCCTTAAGATCCATCTTGAGGTACAAAACACTCATCATGTCCAAAACTAAGACCATCACCCATATCTTGTAGCTCTCAGATTGAGGTCTGGGCTCCTGGAAGCCCTTCCACTCATTTGTCACGGGAATTTTCTTTTTCTACTCTTGAATATCCCTTGAATTCATGCCTTCTTCTTGGTCCCATGTTTGGTCACTCCTGGCCCAACCAAAGTTTTCCCCAGCTGGTCTTCAGCCCTCTCTTCCTGGTCTGTCAAACACCAGGGAGTCTTTCTCCAAAATAATGATCATTTAGGAATGCCCATTGCATCCTGTCCTAGACCTGCTTGGAGACCAAGAGTTCTCAAGGCTGATGTTGGCTCCTCCTCAGCCCCTTCGGGGTTTTTGTTGTTGTCGTTTGTACTGGGAATTAAACCCAGGGTGCTTAATCACTGTGCCATGTTCCTGGCTCTTCTCTAAAAATATTTAGAGACAGGGTCTCATTGAGGTGCTTAGGGTCTTACTAAATTGCCGAGGCTGGATTTGAACTCCTGATTCTCCCTCCTGAGCCTCCCAAGGAACTGGGATTACAAATATGTGCCATTGTGCCTGGCCACCCTCACCTTTGGTAGAGCGCTGATCTCTTTGTCCAGCCTCCATTGGAGCTGAGAGGGGAAGATGATCCTTGCCATCCTTGGGCCCTAGTGCCTGGCATGTGACAGACACCCATAAGTGCTTCTCGAATGAGTGAAAGAGGGTGGGTGGGCTCTTCCTCAGACCATGTCATTTCCCTGCTCCAAGATCTCCAAGGATGTCCCCTTACCCAATCAATACAGCTTCCCCAGTATTTCAGGCCCTTGTCCATGAGGACTCAAACCTATTCTTGAATCCCCCCAAAACCTTAATGTCCTCATCTGTTAAATGGTGATAGAAGTGACAGATGGTAGGTGGATTTAGGAGTTAACCTGCTTTAGTAACTTGGCATCTGTGTTCTGTGGCATATGTGTTCTGCAGACTTCGACAGGGCATGGAACCTCTGCACATTCTGTTTTCTCAACTATAAAATGGGGTAGTGAGTATCTAACTCTTAGGTTAAGGAGAGGCCTATGTGAAGGAATCCATGTGCCATGCATCACTGGCACCAACCCAGCCACAGAGTAAGTATTCATTCAATTATAGCACGGGTTGGTCCCCAGCCCCAGCCCTGCATCCTACCCACTACCCCTCCCACACATGTAACCACTGTTATTAATTTTCCAGGATATCCTTCCAAGGTTGCTTTATGAATATGCAAATAAATACAACATTTATCCTTATTTTCTTTATTTTTACACAAAAGTTTACATGCCCTACACCAGGAGTCAGCAAACTTCTTCCATAAAAGGCCAGAGAGTAAATATTTTAGGCTTCCTCTGACATATGGCTTCTGCAACTACTCAGCTGAGTGGCTGCAGAGAAAAAACAGTGCTAGACAATGAGTGTGGCTGTGCTCCAAGGAGGCTTTATTTATGGAAACTTAAATTTGAATTTTATACCATTTTCTCATGTCAAGAAATATTACTCTTCCGACTTTTTTTATTCAACCCTTTAAAAACATAAAAACCATTGTTAGGTTACAGGCTATGTAAAAACAGCTGGTGGGTAGGATTTGGGCTGTTTTTTTTTTCATATTTCAATCTATATCTTGGAAAATGTTCCTTGTTCCTTACTGATGTCAATGAGCTGCTTCTGTGTCCAGGATGCCTGACTCTATTCCTAGACTGATCTAGCTTTTGGTTTTCTTTTTTTGCCATGCTGGAGATCTAACCAAGGGCCTCAAGCATGCTAGACAAGCGCTATACCACTGAGCTACATCTCAGGCCTATTTATTTTATTTTGAGACAGGGTCACACTAAAGTGCCAAGGCTGGCTTTGAACATATGATTCTCATGCCTTAGCCTCCAGAGTAGCTGTGGTTACAGGGGTGCACTACCTCCCCCCCATCCCCCGCTTTTAGATCCTAGTTTTTTTTAACCAATCCCCTACTGAAGGACACTTCAGTAGTCTCTATTCTGTACAAAGTATTTCGCTATTACAAAATATGGTCATGTATTATTTTGGATATTTGCCGCGTGCCTTAGGTCATGTTCCCCAGAGGTAGAATTCAGGTGTGTGATTCACTGGGAGAGTGCTAGGGAGAAGGAAAGCAGAATGGAACATGGAGAGACCCAAGCAAGGAGAGATTCCCACGTAAATCAAGTTTTGGCCTGATTGAGGCTGAAGTTTATGAAGTTGTCCCTTCTTGAAACAAGAGGTCAGGGGCTTTTGAACTTCCACTGGGGCAGTCATTGCCTGGGCAGTCAAGGTGGTGGGAGGAGCATCTCAGGAGGTTCCCATTGGCCAAGCTTGGGACTCAGAAGTCCCAGGTAGAAGTCTTTGGCTCGCCTTTGCAGCTGCTGGGGATACAAAGGGAGCCTTAGCAGAACAGCAGTAGCACCTATCGCAGCAGGTGTACCTGCAGGATGGTCTCTGAGGGGGGACTGCAAGGTCAAAGTGTACATGCCTTGTGCTGGGAGTATAATGCAAAATTGTCAGATTGAGTCGGATCAAGCTGGGCACAGTGGCACACACCTGTGATCCCAGCAGCTCGGGAAGGCTGGAGGCAGAAAGATCGCGAGTTCAAAGCCAGCCTCCACAACTTGGAGAGGCCCTAAGCAACTTAGGAATCCTTAGCAACTTAGCCCTTAGCATCTTAGATCCTGTCTCAAAATAAAAAATAAAAAAGGGCCGGGGATGTGGCTCAGTAGTTAAGCACTCCTGGATTCAATCCCTGAAAGAGTTGTATCAATTTACACTCCTGCCAGCAACATCTGAGAATGCCTGTTTCCACAGTCTCACCAAATGGGTGTGTTATTAAGCGTTTATAGTTGTGCTAGTCTGATGGATTAAGACTTCCTGTCTCAGAGTACTAAGACTTCCTGTTTCATTTGCACATCTCTTATAAGAGGTTGAGCAGATTTCTCTGTGGGTAAGAAACATTCTTTTTCCTCTGTGACCTGTTTCTTCATATCCTTTGCTGACTTTCTTTTAGGGCCACTGGACTCTCTCCCGTTTCTAGGAACTCTTTAGATAGTACAGAGATTGCTCTTTTGTCTGTGATATGATTGCCCATATTCTCCCCATTTGGTCATTTATCCTCTACTTTGTTTAGGGTAGTTTTGGCCAAGCAGAGGTTTTTGATCATAGAGTTTTTTGATTAAGTAAATGATATATATTGGGAAACACTTAGCATGCTTCCTGCCACCTGGTAGACACCGAATGGCTGTTATTTCCTTTCCCTGTCTTTGCCTTCATTCTGTGCTTTATTTGAAGTGTTCTTCTTTCCTAAACATGGCCGGTGCTTCCCACCTCTGTGCATTCCCTGATTTTTCTAATCTAGAAGACCTTCCTCCTAATTCTGGGTTCTTGAAACCCTACCCATCCATGTGAGTACCAGCTCACAGGGCACTTCCTCCTGAGACTTTCTGGAGTCCTTCTAGATATGGTCTTTCTTGCATCTGCAACCCTGTTCCCCACCACAGTCCAACCTGGGTCGTAGTCATTTGCAGGCATTTACATGCGTTTCTGAGCCTTCGTTGCCTTATCTCTAAGTAGAGTTTCCGGGAAAAATAGAGATTTATTTTTATTATAAAATAAATACATATTTATTCTGCATGATGCATATTTCTTGTTTTAAAATTCCAAAAGTATATAGACATATGTGAAGTTTAAAATTATAGTTACACATACACAGGCACTCTCATCCCCAAGGAACAATCGCTATTTACAGATCTTCCCAAACCTTTCTTTTGCTGATATAGAGGTCTAACGCAGAGGGAGAAATTTTTCTTAAAACATAAAACTGGAAGCATATCATCCATATTATTCTGCAACTGACTTTTAAAAAAATTGTTTTTAGTTGTTGATGGATCTTTCTTTTATTCATTTATTATTTATATGTGGTGCTGAGGATCGAACCCAGTGCCTCACGCATGCTAGGCAAGCGCTCTGCCACTGAGCTACAGCCCCAGCCCTGCAACTTACTTTTCTAAATCACTAAAGTAACACAGATAAGATGACATATTTAGAGCACTTGGCTCAGCTGGACATGGTGGCACATACCTGATTACAGTACCAGCTACCCGAGAGGCTGAGGCAGGAGGATCACGAGTTTGAAGACAGCCTGGGCAACACAGTAAGACTCCATCTCAAAAAATAAAAATATAAATTAAGAAAAATAGAGCACTTGACTCAGTGTTCAATGAGTGGTAATGATCATTATTCTACCTTGTATTGGTATTTTCAACTTGTCTTTTAGCAGCAAAGACTCTGTAGTAACAAAATAGTATTTGGAAGCCCATATTATTTATGTCTCTATAAATTAGAGTAAAACTGCCAGGCAACAGTGGAAGTGGTAGGGGTGGGTGACCCTGATCCCCTCACCCAGTGTCTCTACATCACCATTTGAAAATCTTAGTGTGGGAGGGGCACAGGGTGGGGGCACACCCTGCACATTTAGCAGGGTGGCACAATTGTGGGTACATACCATTTGGGTTGTTTTCACATGGGTCTGGAGATCCCAGGTAGCTGGAATGGGAATTTTTTCTCCCCAAATTGATTGAAAGAGTTGGAGAACATTTGGGTGAGAGCAGAACTTAGTGGATCCCTCTTAGCTTGGTGCTGGTCTATGATGAACTTTTTATGGTTCACAAAGAGACAAAATCAAGTCAATGTGGTGAGATTTCCATAACATTAAACTTATTCAAGTGTGCTTTGGGCATTGAAAGGTCTTTTCTTACGTGGAATTTATGGTGATAATCATCAGTAAGTATGCATGTTTTAATATTGTACCTAAAAAAAAGTTGGCAACTTATGTTGGTCCCCCAAATTTGCTTCACAATTTCACTGATCCATGCAATCCTGAGGTCTAGAGATGATGGTTTGGGTTCATTCTGGCAGCTTTGCTGGGACTTTCCTGGAACAATCCAGAGAGATAGCAAATTCCATCCTGTGCAGTGTAGGTTTGGGGAGCGCTATCCTTGGCTGAAATTGCAGCAGCTCTTCTAAGAAAGTTACCTTTTCATGGGGCTCTGCTTGCCTCTCTCGCCCCTGTTCTATTGTCCATAGCGGGACACTGCTTCTTTGGCCCACCCTGGACCAAACAGAACACCAGACTCTTCTCCTGATGTCCCACAACCTGACTGAGACCTGGATGAGACATGCAACCAGGACTTGGCTGAATGCTTGTGGTTGGTTTAAGGGAAGTGAGTGTAACGATGGCACAAGGCCAAATGACCGGGCTTATCATCTCCACAGCTCACAGTCTCCACCCTGGCCAAGCTGCCTCTGCCTTCTAAGTGGTGAGGGCAGCAGCAATCCGCTGGAGACCCTGGGGGCGGGGAGCAGAGCCAAGAGCCTGTAGCCCTGCCCACTGCCCTCTCTCCCTGCCCACCTCAGAGGATGAACCTGGGGTGTACCAGGGGGATAGCAGCCTCTGCAGGGAGAATCTGCGGTGAACCTCACTGTAGGCAGGTCTTTCTTCTTTCTGTCATTTAATTCTCCATCACAGCAGTGGATGACAATGAATTGGACTCAGAGGACTCTGATGGGTTTAAAAACATGTTCACACCAGGTTAGGCACTTGGTTCTTCATATATAAGGATGCTCAGACAGCAGTAACAAGGTTGCTTTTTTTGTTATTTTTTAATTTTTTAAAACATTTTTTGGGGGCTGGGGTTATGGCGCAGTGGTAGCGTGCTCGCCTAGCACGCGTGAGGCACTGGGTTCGATCCTCAGCACCACATAAAAATAAAATAAAGATATTAAAAAACAAAACAAAACATTTTTTGGTCTTTTTATTCCCCTTAGATGAAGAAGAATTTTAAGTGACTCAGTCACATTTTCTTATCTGGCTTGGCAAGAGGTACTTAGTACAAACTGTAACTAACCCTTTTTCGTCCCTTTGTTCATGGACTTTAAATTTCTAGCATACTTTTCAAATTGTGATCATTTACTTTTATTCACAAAACGACCACATGGTCTCCATGTTCTCTTAGTTCTCTCAATAGTCCACGGAAAGGAATTTGGGGCTAGTGGGTTCAAATTTATGAGACAAACAACTCAAATTGTTAAGATGTCAAAGGTCATGAGCAGAAAGTTTCTACAAATAGTAAACAGATTGATGAACAACATTTCAACCTCAGAAGTAATTTTAACATGGGAGATAAAAGCAACTTTGAAGTGCTATTTTATGCTCATTCAATAAACAAAGTACAAAAAACAAAAACATTAACATGCTATGTGGCGAGGTTCTGCTCTACAAGGTGTGTTTGTGTATTTTGATGTGACCCTTCCAGAAAGCAAAGCGCCAGTGTATGTTAGAGCCATAAATGTTTGTAACTTTTGACACAGCCATTGTAGCCCACGGGACTGAGTTAATCCTAAAGTAGTAATCCTTTTCAAAATGTTTATTATTAAAAAATTTGGAAACATGTAGAAAAGATGAGAATAGTCCAGTGATTCCTCTGATAAATAAAAACATTCATTATTTAAAATTATCGAATATACAGA
Source organism: Geosciurus inauris (assembly GCA_004024805.1). NCBI lineage: Eukaryota > Metazoa > Chordata > Mammalia > Rodentia > Sciuridae > Geosciurus > Geosciurus inauris. Next base: position 14,229 of record PVHX01007934.1, read on the forward strand.
ATGAAATAAGACAGTACAACAAATCTCCCAAAGGAATGTTTTAACCAAAGAAAAAAAAATCCTATGTGTAAGAATGACCACAGTTAAAAGTTGAAAGCAACTAAATATATACTATGCAAATATCTGAGTAAGCTGTGATTCATCTTCAGATGAGCTATCACGGGACAGTGAAAACTGTAAAATCCCAATCCAGCAGCTCGGGAGGCTGAAGCAGGAGGATTGAGAGTTCACAAAGCCAGCCTCAGAAACTTAGCGAGGCCCTCTCTCTAAATAAAATATAAAAAGGGTCGGGGATGTGTCTCGGTGGTTAAGCACCCCTGGGTTCAATCCCCAGTACCAAAAAAGAAAAAAGAAAAAAAACATGTGGAATCCTGTAGAGTGTGATCTAATGTTAAGTGAAAAGATGAATTTAACTTGTATCTGTGGGTGAGGATGATAGTGTAAAATCACTTATATGAACAAGGTTTGGGAGGACATAGGTAAAAGTGTTTGCTGTGTTGGGTGGGGGGTGATGAATTCATGTTTTTCTCCTGGAATATTGTTGTTATATTATTTTATAATAAAATAAATGTGATTCTACAACATGTACAATCGGAAAAATGAGAAATTATACCCCATTTATGTATGATACATCAAAGTGCATAAATGCATTCTACTGTCATGTATAACTAATTAAAACAAATCAAAATTTTTTAAATAAATAAGAAGGAGATTCTAGGCTCTGCCCCTGAATCCACTGCTGAATGGTTGTCTGTGGAGCACCCACTCCACAGTTAATTCATATAAAGGGTGGCAAGAAGTGACAGGGGGCAGGCACAGGGGTTGGCCCATAAGTGGGCTCTCAAAGACTCTCAGTATGTCAGAGCTATGCAGGAACAGTCTGAGGCCTTCATTTTTGTAGTGAAGCTCCTGAGGCCCAGAGGCCCAGAGAGGCTGAGTGACCTGCCCAGAATAATCCAGCAAAAGCCTAGCTATTTCGTATAGGGCGGGTGCTCCCCCAGAGATGGCGGGCCAGCCCTAGCTCAGTCCTCCTGTCTCAGGACACCTCCGTGTTTAGAAGTTGGCCACAGGGGTGGGGAGAGGGAAGCTAAACCAAGAGCCTTCTTCCAATGTAAGGGCAGGAAGGTGGGTGGCCAGATGAGGGAGGGCACAGAGAAGCTGCTCCTGGGATGTGACCCCCATGCCATGGTTGTCTGTCTCCATAGGACCCTGAGTGGGCTCAGCCAGGTCCTCCCCTCCCAGCAGCACATGGGGCTGTCCCGGACGGTCCGACGTTACCCAGCCAATGCTGCCAGCAGCCAGCTAACTTCCAATGCTCTGCCCATGGGCCTGGACCTCGAGCAGAGGGATGGTCCCCAGCAGGCAGCATCTCCGGACCACCTCTCATCCCCCTGGGGTAAGGCTGCCCTGCCTCGGGGAACAGCGTATCTAAATCTTCCACCCCTCTTTACCCCACCTCTACTTCCCTCCCCCCCTCCTAGAGGAACTGAGTTGACACTTTGTCTGTTATTCTTTCAGTCAATCAAAAAATAGTATTTGACTACTTTCCCTGAGTTGACTCCAGGGTTGCCAAACCAGCTGGTCTGGACTTGGCCCCTGTTGAGACCCTGAGACCTTGGCTGCTCTATCTCTGCCCAACAATCACCCTTCCTGGATCACGAGTCCTCCACACTTCCTCCTTGATGTCTTGCTGGTGGCTTCCCCCACACCACCAAATTAAGGGCCTGATCTTTGTTCTGGTAATCGGGCCCCAAACCTGATTCTAATCATCCCTCAGGCATTATCTTCCCCGCTTCCTATAGAAAGCCCTTTTTCCTGGCCAGCCTGAGTGACATTCCATTCTCCGCCTTTGGGTCCAAAGCCCAGCTGCAGCATTTACTGGCTGGTGATGGGGGGCCACTTGGATGTCACTGGGCTTCAGTCCAACAGTTAAATGGAAATATTAGGTTAAACGTACCCAAACTGCCAATGCTCAGCCATTTTAACCTACACGAATGTCAATTTCCAGTGGCTCAGCCTAAAGTGATACCCGTCATGAGGGTTGAGAGGTAAGGTGTACAAAGGTGCATCTGTGAGCTTCTCAAAGGTGTTATCCTACCCCCACTGTGGACCTAGCATCCAATAGGCACTCTGCAAATGCTTTGGGGGTGGATGTACCCCTTGTCCCATGGGCCTTTCTAACCAGGCTCTGGAGGTCACGGCTGTGCCTCTCAGCCCTGCCCCCTGGACCCAAGCCCTCTCTCTGCAGGGCAGAACCTCACAGAGAAAATCAGGAAGATCAAGATCATCTTCACCCCCACCATCTGCAAGCAGACCTGCGCGCAGGGACGCTGTGCCAACAGCTGTGAGCGGGGCGACACCACCACCCTGTACAGCCAGGGCGGTCATGGGAATGACCCCAAGTCCGGCTTCCGCATCTGTGAGTCCCTTCCCCCAACCCAGATGGTTCCTGGCTGGGCCTGGGGGCCTGGGGGGCTGGAGAGACAGGCCTGCCCAGCTCCCCCAAGGAAGGAAGCCCGCTGCTCTGTACTGTGGCTCTACCAGTTGTCCCAAGTCACAAGGAGAGCTAAGTCTTTATCCAGCCTGGCTGTGTGACTCTAGGCAAGTCACATGACCTCTCAGTCCATGTTACCTCAACAGATCTTCACTCTGGGGACCCAGGGGGTACTAGGTTCCCCTAGCCATCCAGATCTAGTGTCCCTCTCCGCCTGCTTTTCTTGTCACCAGCAAGCCACTTGGCGGGTGCCGCTCTCTTTCACCACGGGTCACCATGAGGCTTGCTATTGTAGATTTCTGCCAGATCCCCTGCCTGAACGGAGGGCGCTGTATCGGCCGGGATGAATGCTGGTGCCCCACCAACTCTACTGGGAAGTTCTGCCACCTACCTGCCCCGCAGCTGGACAGGGAGACTTCGGAAAGGGGCTCCCGCCACAGGGCCCTGTTGGAAGGCCCCTTGAAGCAGTCCACCTTCACACTGCCGCTCTCCAACCAGCTGGGTGAGTGCAGCAGGGCCAGCAGGCCTGGGAGGAGCACCAGCTCAGGCGGTGACACCCTTGCTGTGCCGGCTGGAGACCGGGAAGCACCTCCAGGCCTTGCTTCCGGGTTAGTCCTCCTTCTTTCTCTGCCACCTGCAGGGCTCTGCTCCCTTGCCTACACTCTTCTTTCCCTTCCATCTTGGGCATTGACCGTGTGCTAGGGACGGCAAAGCAGTGTGAGGTCAGAGTCCTGTCCTCAAGGACCCATGTTCCTGAACCATAGAGGGATGGATGGGTGGGAAGCCGAATTTCAATAGGCAACTTTTCATTTTCCCTATCTTTCATTAGTAGGGGCCTAAAAAAGGATATGGGAAGAAAAAAAAAAAACAAACCCGAACAAAGTTCTATAGAGTCAGGGATGGAGCCTGACTAGCCCTCAACCAACTGGCAGCACCTGGTTCAGCAGGGGGAGGGACTTATAGGAGCTCTCTCCATGCCTTCTGCACCTCCTATGCTGATTGGTTGCTTTGAATGCTTCCCCTCCCCTTTACCCTATATTGATTGGCCTTAGCAAAGCATTGAGGTGGGACCAGGCCTGTGAAGGAGCTCAGCGCTGCACAATGTTGAGGAGGGGGAGTCAGGAAGGAAGATAGGTCCTTCCACCAAGGAATTGGCACTCCATCCTGTCTTCAAGGGGGGATTGTTCTGGGGTTCCTAACTGCAAGCAAATAAGTGGAAGGGGGTTTTTGGGAAAGCACATGGCCGGTGGCCCGCCTGGCCCAGTGCTGCGGGCATTCTTGAGGGGGATGGGGCAGTGCAAGTGGGACCCTGCCTCTTAACTCTGAACCCCACTCTGTGCCCAGCCTCTGTGAACCCCTCGCTGGTGAAGGTGCACATCCAACACCCGCCGGAGGCCTCTGTGCAGATCCACCAGGTGGCGCGGGTGCGGGGTGAGGCAGACGGGACCCTGGAGGAGAACAGCGTGGAGGCCAGAGGGCACCCCCAGCTCCCCTCCAGCCCAGGCCACAGCCGCTGGGACAGCAACAGCATCCCTGCTCGGTCTGGAGAGCCCCCTCAGGCGCCCCCCGCAGTGCTACCTAGGCATCGGGAACTGCTGGGCCGGTGCTACCTGAGCTCTGTGAACGAACAGGTAAGGACCCAGCTCCCACCGCATCCCTGTCTTCCAGGACAGCAGTGGCCTTCCACCCTGCCTTTCTCCTCTTCTTTCTCCTCCTTGTTTTGTGGGATGTGTCCTTAGAGTCTCCCATTTCCCAGATGGGAAAAACTAGGGTACAAAATGGTCTGAGTATGTAGAGACTGGTCTCCTACTTGGCCTCCATTTGGTACCTGTCAGTCCCAAGCATGCAGAAGAAGACCTAGGGAGTCCCCCTGCCAAGGAGCTGTCACCAGCATCCTTAAGCAAAGGTAGTCTACAGTTTTGTCCCAGAACATCCTGGGATCTCAGGGAACTGAGCCTAGGACCCTCCAGCTCATGGGCAGTAGGGCTGTTAGAGTCTGGCAAGGAGTGTGGCCTCTAGTCTTCACGGGTCAAAGAAGTGTAGAATTAGTGAATGCAGATGACATGCCAAAGCCCTGGTGGGACCACGAAGAGAGGTGCTCCATTCCTCCTGGAGGCATCATCCGCTCGTGATGGGAGACCAGGTGACCTTTCAGAGGCCAGGCACCTAAAAAGAGAGGCTAGGAGATTAGACTCAAGGTAGTTTTTCCTGAGGTTGCGGCTCTGTGTTTCTGAGGATAGGGGACCTGAGCAGGCAGAGAGCTAAGGGACAAGGACCTGAGCCCCAGATCCTCCCTGGCCCCTCAACCTGTGGTGTTCCTGAGCCTGGCACTGCTCACAGGGCGGGTGACCCCATAGTTCCCTGGAGGTGTATGGAGGAAAGCCCATTCTTCGGGACTCTCTGCCTGTGGGCTGAGAGTGGTGGTTTACAGACCTTCCCGGGGAAGATCTTGTGTCTGGAGTGTGCCTCCGACCAACACTCAGTTAGTGGCTGGCAGGATAGGCTGAGACTTCCCCTCTGGCTATGCTGCCTGCCCCCACCCCCGTGATGAGATGTTCTCTGTCAGTGCACATTCTGGGTCCTGAGCTTCCTAGGACAGCTGTGCGCATAGCAAGGGAGGCAAGTGAAGGCTTACAGGTGTCCATGGCCTCTTTTCCAGTGTGCCAATCCTCTGCTAGAGCTGACTGCTCAGGAAGACTGCTGTGGCAGTGTGGGAGCCTTCTGGGGGGTCACCTCGTGTGTTCCGTGCCCACCCAGACCAGGTGAGTGCTGGTGCCAAGGTTAAGGGTTGTGGGGAAGCTCTCCCAGGGCCTGGCCTTTGCAGCAGGTCATGCTCTTGACCACCTCTGGCCTCAGGCAATGGAGAGGCTGGTAAATCTGCAAACTCTCTAGATTTGCCTTGAGGGAGCCCCTGGCCAGTGTTCAAGGATCCAGGTGGCTCAGCCGGCTCAGCCCTTTGGCCCAGTGTGGAAAGCAGTGACCTGGCCCATTGCTGTCTGCCTGTGAGGGCTCCTCCTTGCTGGTGCTGGGCCCCTCCACCCACTCCCTTTCACATATGCCCCTGCCCAGGCACCAGGGCCCAGAGGTCTTGACTTGGTGATCCAGTGTTTACCTCATTTTTCCCTTGGAGGGACCCCCAGGCCTCCTCCTTACCACTCATCTCTGTTCCCATCTCCTATTCTCTGAACAAGGGTTGACTCTCTTTCCCAGAATGTCTTCCTCAGCCTTGGAGTGTGAAAACCCTGCCTTTTTTTTTTTTTTTTTTGGTACTGGGGATTGAACCCAGGGGCGCTTTATCACTACATCCTTTTTTTATTTTGAGACAGGGTCATGCTAAGTTGCTTAGGGCCTTACAAAGTTGTTGAGGCTGGCCTCAAACTTGTGATCCTTCTGCCTTGGCCTCTGGAGTCGCTGGGATGACAGACATGTACTGCTGTGCCTGGCTCCTGCCCTCTCATAAATGGTAAAAAAGACCAACATTCATTCATTCAGCAAATACCCTGGATACTCTCTCTTAGAGCCCTCTGTCTATGCTGCCTGCCCATGGTGGGGTGTCCTCTGTCAGTGTGCTTTCTGCCTCCTGGGCTTCCTAGCACAGATGTGCTAGGAAGGGAGGCAAGTGGAGGCTTACAGGTGTCCATGGCCTCTTTTCTAGTGTGCAATCCTCTGCTAGAGCTGACTGAGACTCAGTGTCTCAGTCCCATGTGTACTTAGACTCAGGAGTGAGCAAAACGCCCGTTGGTGCTTGCTCTTGTGGGTGTTGGTACGACATCTGGGAGGGGTGACAGGTGCCTGTGGCTGGGCTGGCTGCTGCCTGCTTGGACTGGCTGCCCCTCGGGGCCTCATTCCTTGGCCTGGGCCTGGTGTGTATTCCTTTGGCCTGTCAGCAGGCAGCTCAGTGAGTGCATTTTGGAGGAGGGGCTGGCATGAAGCCCAAAGGTGGAAGAGGCAGGGCTGTTCCCAGCATTAGACTCAGCAGTGGAGCAGTGACTACATTTTCCAAACTAAAAATAAGTGCAGACAGCTTCCCAGTGTGATAGAAATTGTGGGGAAGCTACAAAGGTTAGCACTCAGCTCCCAGGCTCCCCGGCTCTGTCCCCCCTCATCTGTGAAGACAGAGTGCCAGGCTTATGGGGCAGCTGCAAAGCTTAATGGAAAGGATGCGTGTGCTTGGCACTCGGTGGCTATTACACTTGGCCCTCCGTATCTACAGGTCCTGCATCTGCAGGTTCAACCACACAGATAAAAACTATTTGAAAAAAATTCCAAGGGGCTGGGGGTGTAACTCAGGGGTAGAGGGCTTGTCTAGCATGCTTGAGGCCCCAGCACCACAAGACGTTAAAATCAAATAAAATTCCAGAAAGTTTCAAAAAAGTTAGAACTTGAAATTGCCCTACACCAAGCACTATGCTGAATCCACACGAATGAAGGAAGTGTGGTCAGGTGCTCCTACAGCCTCCTATCGCGGGGCAGCCAGCACCCTGCCAGGATAGTTTTCTGCTCAGGAGGTGACGAGCCACCTGAGAAAAACAAATAATTAGTGGAGAATTAAGAGGCAGAGCCAGAAAACAGGTTTTAAGGGAGCGCCTGATAGGTCTTCCAGTCCTGGTAGGAGCTGGAACCAAACAACTAGAAAATGGCTCGGGTCCTTTATTTTAGGGGGAGTAGTACATCAAAGGCGGGGATAAGTTTTCAGTGGGTGGAGTCTTGCTTCATGGTGTCTTGCAGTCAACAGGTTGATGGGCATCTTGGCAAGCCACACTCATCTCTGAGAGGCTGTGTCTATGTGACTCCAGCAGGTCACCTCAACTCCTGCACAGTGATGAACCTGACAGAGCTAGGTAGAATAGCACATGTATTGGGCGATCCCAAATCAGCAGGAGTACTACTGGGAGTTCCCAAGTACCAGACTTTCCTACCCAGTGGCTTCCATGCCGATTTGGTTCATGCACTGTTCACGGGTGGCTCCTGGCAGCCTCCTGCTTTTCACAGACCCTCCGTGGGCCCCTCACACCTGTTTGAGCATGTTTGCCTCACCCCTTGTTGATGTGTTAGGCCTACAATGGCTGCTTCTGTACTGAACAGGTACAGACTTTTCTCTTGTCATTATTCCCTAAGCAATACCATTTACATAGTGTTTACATTGAGGAAGGTGTTACAAGTAATCTAAGGATGAGTTAAAGCTTCAGGGAGGGTATGGAATGGGGTAGTATTGGCACACAATGCTACCCTATTCCATGCAAGGGACTTCAGCTCACAAGGATTTTGACATAGATGGGACCCTTAAACCAATCTCTCCTGGATACCAAGGGGCGACTGCAATGATGACCATCTTCATCATTACGAGAAAGTCTCTTCAAGAAAGGGGAAAGGGAGGGCTGGGATTGTGGCTCAGTGGTAGAGCAATTGCCTCACATGTGTGAGACACTGGGTTCCATCCTCAGCACCATATATAAATACATGAATGAATAAAGGTCCATCAACAACTAAAAAAATTTTAAAAAAAAGAAAAAGAAAGGGGAAAGGGAGCTGGGCACCGTGGCGCATGCCTGTAATCCCAGCACTTTGGAAGGCTAAGACAGGAGAATCACGAGTTCAAAGCTAGCCTCAGCAACAGCGAGGTACTAAGCAACTCAGTGAGATCCTGTCTCTACATAAAACACAAAATAGGGCTGGGGATGTGGCTCAATGATTGAGTACCTCTGAGTTCAATCCCCGGTACCAAAAAAAGAAAGAAAGAAAGGGGAAAGGGACCAACTCACCCACCTTGGGAAGAAATGCATGAGCAGCTCAGCACCTCCCTTGCAGAGCAGAAATATTTTTTCCACTTTTCTTCTTTCCTTGTTTTCCTTCCTCCTTCCTGTCAAACCAATTCATTTTTTTTTTTTTTTTTGGTACTGGGCATTGAACTCAGGGGCACTCGACCACTGAGCCACATCCCCAGCCCTATTTTGTGTTTTATTTAGAGACAGGGTCTCACTGAGTTGCTTAGCACCTTGCCGTTGCTGAGGCTGGCTTTGAACTCACGATTCTCCTGTCTCAGCCTCCCTAAGTGCTAGGATTACAGGCGTGTGCCACCACACCTGGCTCAAACCAATTCTTGAGACTTCTCTTACCCACATTCTGTTTAGTCAACAAATATTTACATCAGCCAGGACCCCTTTGAGGCCACGGTCATTTGGTGGGCATCAAAGAAAGAGGCTCCTGTAGTGACTGGACAAGTGCCAGGTGCTATGAAGATATAGACAGTAGAGCCAGGCCATCATAGTGCCCTTTCCATGTGTTCAGAACCATATTCATATTATGTACACATCTAGGACACCAATGATTCCCTTAAATGTGGTGCTTTTGTGCAGTGCACAATCTGCACATCTGTACACTGTGAGAAAGGGGATCCTAACTCAAACTGGTAGGTCTTAGAGGAAGTGATATCTAAAATGAGATCTGAAGAGTGGTTTGAGGGTAGGACAGTCAAAGAGGTGGGGAAGAATTTAACAACCCACAATAACTGCATACACAGGTAATACCAGGAAAGTGAGCAATAGTTCCTGGAGCACAGTGTTTCTCTTTTTTAAAAAAAAATATTTTCTTTTAGTTGTTGATGGATCTTTCTTTTATTCATTTATTATTTATATGTGGTACTGAGGATCGAACCCAGTGCCTCACGCATGCTAGGCAAGCGCTCTACCACTGAGCTATACCCCCAGCCCTCAGTGTTTTTCTTGATGGGCCCTGCCCAGCCCTGGCTCTCCTGAAGGAAAGCAGGCATATCAGAAGCCATTTGCGTGGGTGGGTTCTGTTCCCAAGAGCTGGCTCATGCAGATAGGGACCATGAGCCCTCCTAGGGCCATCCAGTACCTGTTGCTGCTGACCAAGGTGCTGACCTGTCCAAGAACTGCCTGATCCAGTAGGGCTATGCTAAGAGGGAGCAGCAGGGTTTCATCCAAGTGCCAATTCCACAGTGCCTTTATAAGTTTTTCTTGTTGGATTGGGGTCGTAGCCCAGTGCTTGCTGAGTACCACAAAAAAAAAAAAAAATCTCTTTGTCTTGGAGAAGAGCAGGCTTAGCTGCCAAGAGCTGTGTGTGGAGAAGGAAAGAGTGATGTACTATGGCTGAGAAATGGGGTTCTGGAAGGGGCCTCCCTAGAATTCTTCTTTTTCACTGCTAGGTTCCACCTCTGGCCTTCCTCACAGCTCAGGACTGTGCCCCTCTCAGAACCTACCTTTGGGCAAATCTTCAAGCCCTGAGGTGCCTCAGGTCTGGCCATCAAGCATTATCCTGAGCCCTCAAGAAGGAACCCTCTGGGTAGGGGACAGCACTCAGGGTTCTGTGGGTCAATTTCTCCTCTTCAGCTCACCGTCCCACTTGACAATGATGTTAGTGACCAGAAACATGTCAGGGGATATTAGTGGGAATGAAAATTGAAGCCACCCTAGATTCTTCAATTAAATGTCACATCCAGTGCTTATAGGATTTAAACAGGAGCACAAGGCCTGGCCTGGGAGCCCATCAAGGATGCATGCTAGGAGGCTCCTAGCTGGTGACAGCTGCTATCAGTGAAAAATTCTGTTTGATCCCCTCAGCCAGGGCTGATGGGCAGTGACCACATTGCTAGATCTTGGAATCAGTTCAGAACACAGGGAATCTTCACTTGGGAGGATAAAGAACAAGAGAGGAGACCAAAATGTGCACTTCAAGGACTGCCTGCTCACCTACCTGCCCCATTCATGGTCCCAGCGGTGTGCCAGCCTCGTGAGCTCAGCCCCCTGCCTGTCCAGAGACCCTGATCCCAGCAGAGCTGGCCAGCTCTGTCCAGTAGTGGTGGGCACAGGAGCAGATCTTAATGGGTCAGGTGCTCACATGTGCACATGGGTGCAGAACACCAACGGCACCCAAGGCTCACCTCACCCTTGCCACTTCCCAGGTAGCATTCAGCACAGCTCAGCAAGCGGGGCACCCAGGTACAGACCCCGGAATGTCAAGCCTTCCAGTATGCTGAACAAGAAACAACAAAGACCAGGGCGATGTAAGCACTTGAAACCCATGAAAGTGCAATCAAGCACTGCATAGAGAAGGGGCAAGACACTGGGGAACCTAGCTCCATGCCTGAGCCTGGGGCTGGGGCTGAGGGGCCATTGCTGTAAGCAGGTGTGACAGGCAAGCTACCATGCAGGCCTCAGAGGCTGAAAGGATGAGCTGCTAGAATGGTTTTGGGGGAAGCTTGGCAAGAGAGGCAGGACTTCTGGGTTCTAGAACATTCTTGGCCCTAGCAGCTTTGCCTGTATTCCTCTTCTGATAAATAGGATTATGCCTCTTTGAGGACGGCCACTGCAGAGTACTGTTTCTGACAGGGAAAAGAACTGCCTTGAGCATCTGTCGCATGGCACAGACAAATCCCTTTTCTTCCAGAAGAATTCCACAGCACCTCCTTCCTTGGAGAGATGGCTCCAGGAGTCAGTCTAGGCTGCCTGTGGCAGCATGTCCCCTGCTGACCTTACAGGACTTAGCCTGAGCCATGTCTTCCTGCCTCCTTGGGAATTATCAAAGGTCCCAGCTCAGAGCCTTTGCCATGCCCCTGACAGAGTCTGGGGAACACATAGCTCTGAAAAGCTACTTTGATTGAGACCACATTTTTTAAGTTTCCATATAAGACAGACATCTGGATTGACTGGAAAGTTGGCTGCTGCCCCATCAAGCTTGGCACTGTCTGTGTCAACCCCGAGGCCCCTTTGCTGGAACAGGCGCGGCTGGCACAGGGCTCCAGGCCTGCAGTGATGGCTCCAGCTGTTTGCCACGAGATCGTCTTCCGTCTGCCTGGCCTGGGACAAGTTCACCTCAGAGCCCAGGCCCCTCCCTGCATCTCCAGGGACAGCTGACTCTGTCCCTTTAAGTAATTTGTTGTCCTTCCCTCCTAAAAACAAGAAAGGCTTCCAGTTGCTGACTTCCACTATCCTGGCCCCTCACCTCTATGGTCACATTTAATTTGCACAGCTACCTGCAAGCTAAGGATCTTGAACCCTGTTGAATGATGAAGAAAGTGCAGCTCTGAGAGGGCCGAGGAACTTACCTGAGGTCACACAGCTGGGACAGATGGGACCAGCACTCAAACCATGGTGCGTCAGATTCTCAGTGAACCCAGAGCTTACCCGTCACTCTGAGAGACCAGCACCTGCCTGAAGGAGACAAAACTCAGGACACTAGACTGGAATTTCCTAGCCAAGGGGATGCACACCGGGACTGGGCGTGAGTTAGCTGTGCACAAAGGACAATACCCATCAAGAAGACTGGTTGAATAGACAGGCAGGTTAGCAACACATAGTCAGGCCTACAAGTTAACAGTGACAACGTTCGAAGAATCATCCTAGGCAGAAGGCAGTAGGCTTGCCCCATGTGGTTCTAAAGAGAAAAAGCCAAAGTGTGGATGTTTCTGGTAAGTAGAATTCAACTTGAAGCTGAGCTCAAGGGTCAACTTATTGGGTACCCAGCAAGGCCTCGAGCATGCTAGGCAAGTGCTCTTCGACTGAGCTACATCCTCGGAGTAGGAAACTGACTTTTGAAGGGATAGATGTTTATCTACATGTTTGGGGACTTCTTTGAAACCTTCAGCAGAAAGAATGCTTTGCTTTGCTGTGGTCCTTACCCTGGGGCATGAGAATTTTACATAGGGAGCTCTGTGATGCCTGTCCCTGGGGAGGCTGGGTAGGTGGGCTGGAGGGGAGGTTTGGAGCAGAGACCCTTCGGGCAAGTCCCAGCAGCAACATCATTATTGCTATGTCATCCTCCTTAGCAGCTGTTTATTCAGAGCATCTGGAAGTGCCAGGTACCACACTAAGTGCTTTCTCATCTTATCCTATGATAACGGTGTTCCCAGGCATTGATTGCTACTGTGCCCATTTTACAGATGGGCCTGAAACCACAGGTCTCTCTGACTCCAGACCCCTGCTTCTAACAGCTCTTGAAATGCGCCTGCCTGAGCTCCTTTCCTTGTACACTCCCTCAGGCATTTGCTAAACTAGAAGACCCTGGCTTGGGCAACAGCTGTGCTGGGGTGGGGCTCCCATTCTCTGGGACTCTGGGCGAGGCACTCAGTCCCCTGCCCTAGAGAAATGAGATCTTCAAAATTCCAATTGTTGGGCTGAAAAAGCAGTCTCTTTGGGCTGATGATGTTCTGAGAGCTTCTCCCAAGGACTAGAAACCTCCTGGGAGTTATGCCCCAGGCTGAGCTAGCTCCCTCCCTTCCAGCAGGGGTGGGCGTCCATAAGGCATGTCTGTCCTGCAGGGCTCAGGGAAGGCTGGGGTCCTACGGCTGGATGGCTCCTGTCTGAGCTGGAGGTCTGCCCAGACCTTCTCCACCTCACTGTTTGTGGAGACTTGGTTTCAGTGCCACTTGGAGACAACAGTGAGAGGCCATCTTCGGGAGAAATGTCCATTATCACCAAGGGGAGCTGCTGGCATTTCACCAAGGAGGAAAATCAAAACAGTGGACATTATATTCATTACTAAAATTTGGTGACCATTGGGCTCAGAGTTTCACATGCTTATTTAGTGTTCACAACAGCCCCACAGGCAGGACTTGTCATCCCATTTTATTAATAAGAAAACCCAGGCCCAGAGAGGTTGAGTAACTCACCCATATTCATCCAGCTTGTGCAGGGCAGCAGGCCAGGGTGCTGTCCTGGAGAGCTGCTGGAAAGAAGGAAGGATGGGAGGGAAAGGAAGGGAGGAGAGGGAAAGAAAAGGGAGGAGAGAGCAGGGGAGGGCACTAGTACTTGGGAAGTAGCCTCTGGGGCTGTGCCAGGCATCCTGCTAGGTTCAGTCTAATGTTCATTGTTTCTGCAAAGTTAATCCTCATGACAACCCTACAAACTGAGTTTCTGTCCCCACTTCTACAGATGAAAAACTCCAGACTGAAGGAGGGTAAATGTGCCCTGGTCGCAGAGTGAGACAGAGCAGAGTCAGTAATTAGAAGTGGGTTCAGTGACCCCAGCATCCACTGGGAGAGTAGAAGTTTCTCTCCAGTGAATGTGCCTGGGGTTGCCAAGGCACAAGTGGGCCGAGGCTCCAGCCTGTTTCTGTGCCCCTGCAGCACCGAGCTCAGCCTCATCAGCTGTGTGTGAATTTTCCCCGGGCACAGAGGGTGTGTGGCAAAGACCCTCCACCTCTCCCTGCTTGGGGCACCTGTCATGGCAGGCAGAGATCTTCAGGCTTATAAACAGCACGGTGGCCAGACACATGTCCTCACATCTCCTCCCAGTTCTGCTCATGGAGTCAGGGCCAAACCTCTCTCCAGCAATGAGTTTGCCTCTGTGGGAGTCCTCACAGTTGGGGGAGAATGAGCAGGACAGGGCAGGATGCAGCCAGGGGACTCTCTCTGCTCCTTTCTCCAGTCTGTTAACAACAGGAGTGCAGCAGTGTGTGGACAGGGTGGAGGTCAAGAGCTAGAAGGGCAGTAGTCAAGGCCTAGAGACACATGGCCCCATTTCTTACCAGGAATGTTACCCGTGCTGCCCTACATGGCTCCCATGCATTTTGTGGTGTTTAGACTCCTTGGAGTTCAAGCTGATCCCAACAGGCCCCTCGGGAGCCGCATTGGTTTTGTGGGGTCTAAGCGTGCCAACTGCAAGGACTCTGAAGCCCCCGAGTGTCTCCCTGAAGCATCTGTGGGAATCTCAGCTTAGCCACTCTCTCAAGATCTCAAGCTCTCAAATTCTCTCTCCTCTCCTCTGACCCTTTCTTAGGCCCTAGATCTGGTGCAGGGCCACGAGGGTTGGGACGGGCCCTCACTGTTTCCTTTGTAAATTCTGTTTGGCACTTTGGTTAGACGCGTTGCAGGGTGCTTGTCAAATATCTGATTAGTTCTTCTGGCCTCCTCCTGAGTATCTCTACATGTTGCTTTCCATTCCTTCTTATGATCCCTTGTTAAAAAAAAATGAGGTGACTCAGGAAGGGTCTAGGCTTCCTGCTGGGCAGCTGTCTCCCTTGGCCTCCCCAGGACCCTAGACAACTGCCTAGACAACTCCTAAGGCTTGTCATGAATTCATTCATGAGTTTATCTGGAGGCAGCAGAAAGAATGGTTCAGAAATTTCTCCTCTGGAGCCAGACTGCCTGTGTCCCTGAGGCCAGCTCCACTCTTAGGCACATTTCCTACCTTCTCTGTGTCTTGGTTTGCTCATCTGTAAAATGGGAATAAGTAAGCACCTCTAAGGGTTGTCACGAGGATTAAATAAATTAATTCATGTGGAGTCTTTGTAAATGAGGTTCTGGTGTTGGCTACTGTTATTCGTCTCCATTTGAATGGCGTGCCCCTTCTGCTCCAGGTGCTAGAGTGGCACGAGAGAGAGAGCAATGACCTCATGAGGTCTCTGTCCTCACAGAGCTTACGCTTAGTGAGGAGATGGACAGGCAAACAGGCAGTCACAACACAGCAGGTTACATGCCGGGACCGTGGAATGCTGATGTGTGTTGTGGGTACGCAGGAGGGGCGCCTGCCTGTGTTGTTACTGTGCATTGCTTGACTTTGCTGGTGACTGGTTTCCTACCCCAGGCCTCATGGTTACGTCTGCTTTCTTTCTCCCAAGGATCGTTAAGCTGATTTTTCTTGTTTGGATGTTGGACTTGGTCTTACAGATGCTGGGCACCAGCTCCTCATGTGAGGGGTGAGGAAGGAACCTGAGAGCCCTGGGGGTGGAGGGAGGGGTTATTTGGTGATGCAAAAACTGAAGCATAGTGGCTCGGGCACTTGGTTCTTTCTAGAAGCCTGCCTTTACGAAGCATTGACCAACCTCTCTCTCCAGCCCAGTGAGAACGCAGAGTCCCCTTACCAAGGCACGAAGTGAAGCCACTTTATAGAAAAAGCACGTTCGAAGGGCTGGGATTGTAGCTCAGTGGTAGAGCACTTGCCTTGCATGCGTGAGGCCCTGGGTTCGATCCTCAGCACCACATACAAAGCAATAAAATAAAGACATTGTGTCCATCTACATCTAAAAAAAAAATTAAAAATTAAAAAAAAAGAAAGAAAAAGCATGTTCCAGACGAGCGAATGCAGCTGAGTCTTTGCAATGTCATACATTCTTTCAGTTCTCAGTTTTCTGCAGGTGCCAGCAGCTGGTTCCTCTCCATGTCCCCTCTATCCAAGCTCTCTGCCACTCCCTTCCAGGTGCAAAGATCTTCCACTTAATGCCTCCCTCTTGACATCTGGAGAGGCTATGCTGCCCTGGCCCGCTGGCTTATCCATACCTCCCCAGCCTCTCTCTGTCTTGCAGAGGGGCAGTGGAGCATCATAGAAAGGACATGGCCTTTGTGATTTGAGGCCTGGATTGAACCCTGACTTAGCTCTGGCTAACCTCACCTGGGCAATTACTTAACCTCTCTGAGCTTGGCTTTCCTAATCTGTAAAAGGGGCATCAGGATCCCTGCCTTACAGAGTTGGAAACAGGACAGCATGCTCCAGTGTCCCTACAGTTCCAAAGCGCCGCATCCACGTTTATGGGTATTATTCCTCAGCCTGCTAGCAGCTGCTCTGCATTCTTCCCCCACCTCTGCTCTTTATAACGTTCAGAGGCTGTGTCTAATCACAGGCTGCTTTCTGAGTCTTTCCAAATAATGTCCTCTCTTCCCTCCTCTCTGTCCTCAGTTCATACCACCAGGCTCTATGCCAGGGACACGCAAGTTTCCCAGCCTCCATCTCAGCATTTTCAGAATCCACATTGATCTCCACAGAAGTGGGCCAGAGCTCAGTCCCTGCAGCAGACTGTGCGAGACAGGCCAGGGCAAGAAACAATGTTAGAACTTCAATTCACATTTTAAAAAATTAAATATTAATACTTGTATTAATTAAATATTAATTAAATTAAAAATTAAATATTAAATAAACTGGTCTGTCTGCATGTCAGACTGTCACATATCTTGTTTGGTATGTGATGTGTCCTCAGGGAAAGGGTGTTCCAGGAGACCATGGCACTTCCTCATGTTTGTCTTTGTCACATAACAACATAGCATGCTTCCCAGCGCTTGGTTGACTGGACTTTTATGTTGCCTGGTGTTAACAAAGCCAACCCTCGCAAAGTGGAGAAGTGACTCTAAAAACTTCCTGCAATGACACCGTGGATTCAAAATAATATGCCTAACATAATTGCAAGCAGTCATGAGAAATGTAATGCTGACACCCCTCACGATGAGGCCATCTAACATTCCATCAGCCGTATCCCGAGGGAAAAATAGTGATGACCTATCAGATGTGACCCAGAAGGTACCCCAAGAGCCAAATGAAGACTCTGTAAAATATAGATGTGTATCTGCTATCATCAATAACAGGCCCTTCCTTTAGTGTGTAATGTGCCTGGAGAGAGCAGCTATGATAAAATAAAAGCTATTGCTATTAGAAAATATTTGACCAACACTGAGACACTCAAACTTAGCTGTACAGTTGGATGAAAGTATAAATATTTCTTTCTTTTCTTTTTTTTTTGTACCAGGCATTGAACCCAGAGGCACTTAATCACTGAGCCACGTCCCCAGCCCATTTTATTTTTTTATTTTGAGATACTGTCTCACTAAGTTGCTTAGGGCCTTGCTAAATTGCTGAGGCTGGTCTTGAACTTGCACTCCTTCTGCCTCAGCCTCCCAACTTGCTGGGATTTATAAGCATGTGCCATCGCGCCCATAGAGCTATATCCACCACCCCTTTGAAATTTTTTAAATAATTTTTGTTTGTTTTAATTAGTTATATATAACAGTAAAATGCACTTTGATACATCATATATAATGGAGTATAACATCTCAGTCTTCTGGTTATATATGATGTAGAATCCCACCGGTCATACAGTTATATGTGTACATAGGGTAATAATGTCCGATTCATTCCACTATCCTTCCTTCCTCCATGCCCCCTCCCCTCCCTTCAATCTCCTCTACCTAATTTAAGTAACTCTATTCTTCCCTAGTCACTACCTATTGTGAATTAGAATCTGCATATCAGAGAAAACACTTGGCTTTTGGTTTTTTTGGATTGGCTTATTTCATTTAGAATGATATTCTCCAGCTCCATCCATTTACTGGCAAATGCCATAATTTCATTCTTCTTTAAGGCTGAGTAATACTCCATCGTGGTGTGTGTGTGTGTGTGTGTGTGTGTGTGTGTATCACATTTTTTTATTCATTCATCTGTTGAAGAGCACCTAGGTTTGTTCCATAGTTGAGCTATTGTGAATTGAGCTGCTGTAAATATTGATGTGACTACATCACTGTAAAATGCTGATTTTAAGTCCTTTGGGCATAAACCAATAAGTGGGATAGCTAGGTAAAATGGTGGTTCCATTCCAAGATTTCTGAGGAATCTCCATACCGCTTTCTATAACGGTTGCCCCAATTTGCATTCCCACCAGCAATGTATGAGTATACCTTTATCCCCACATCCTCACCAACATTTATTGTTGTTTGTATTGTTGATAATTGCCATTCTGACTGGGGTGAGATGAAATATTAGAGTAGTTTTGATTTGCATTTCTCTTATTGCTAAAGGTGTTGAACCTTTTTTAATATATTTGTTGATTAATTGTATTTCTTTTTCTGTAAAGTGTCTATTCAGTTCCTTAGCCCATTTATTGAGTGGGTTGTTTTTTTGGTGTTGAGTTTTTTGTGTTCTCTATATATCCTGGAGATTGATGCTCTATCTGAGGTGCATGTGGTAAAGATTTTCTCCCATTCTTGATTGTTTCCTTTGCTGAGAAGAAGCTTTTTAGTTTGAATTTGTCCCATTTATTGATTCTTGATTTTACTTCTTGTGCATTAAGAGTCTTATTAAAGAAATCAGAACCTAAGCCAACATGGTGAAGATTTGGGCCTACTTTTTCTTCTCTTAGGCACCGGGTCTCTGGTCTAGTGCCTAAGACTTTGATCCACTTTGAGTTGAGTTTTGTGCAGAGTGAGAGATAGGGGTTTAATTTCATTTTGTTACATGTGGATTTCCAATTTTCTGAGCACCATTTATTGAATAAGCTATCTTTTCTTCAGTGAATGTTTTTGGCACCTTTGTCTAGTATGAGATAACTGCATTTATGTGGGTTTGTCTCTGTGTCTTCTATTTTGTACCATTGGTCTACATTGTCTGTTTTGGTGCCAATACTATGCCATTTTTGTTACTTTGGCTCTGTAGTACAGTTTAAGGTCTGGTATTTTGATACTTCCTGCTTCACTCTTGCTAAGGATTGCTTTAGCTATTCTGGATTTTTTATTTTTCCAAATGAATTTCATGATTTCTTTTTCTAGTTCTGTGAAGAATGCTGTTGGGATTTTAATCAGGATTGCATTAAATCTGTATAACACTTTTGACAATATTAATTCTGCCTATCCAGGATCATGGGAGGTCTTTCCATCTTCTAAGGTCTTCTTCAATTTCTTTCTTTAGTGTTCTGTAATTTTCATTGTAGAGGTCTTTTACACTTTTTGTTAGATTGATTCTCAAGTATTTTTATTTTTATTTTTTTGAAACTATTGTGAATAGAGTAGTTTTCTTAAAATTTCTCTTTCAGTAGATTTGTCACTGATGTATAGGAACACATTTGATTTATGGTGTTGATTTTATAACCCGCTACTTTACTGAATTCATTTATGAGTTTTAGAAGTTTTCTGGTGGAATTTTTTGGCTCTTTTAAATATAGAATCATGTCATTGGCAAATAGTGATAGTTTGAGTTCTTCTTTTTCTATTCATATCACTTTAATTTCTTTCTCCTGTGTAATTGCTCTGGCTAGAGTTTCAAGGACAATGTTGAATAAAAGTGGTGAAAGAGAGCATCTTTGTCTTGCTCCAGTTTTGAGAGAGAATACTTTCAAGTTTTCTCCATTTAGAATGATATTAGCCTTGGGTTTAGCATATATAGCTTTTATGATGTTGAGGTATGTTCCTACTATCTCTAGTTTTTCTAGTGT
Source organism: Geosciurus inauris (assembly GCA_004024805.1). Lineage (NCBI taxonomy): Eukaryota > Metazoa > Chordata > Mammalia > Rodentia > Sciuridae > Geosciurus > Geosciurus inauris. The sequence goes on from PVHX01007934.1 coordinate 33,652, forward strand.
TTTGAACATGAAGGGTGTTGTATTTTGCCAAATGCTTTTTCTGCATCCATTGAGATGATCATATGATTCTTGTTTTTAAGTCTATTGATGTGATGAATTACGTTTATTGATCTGTATATTGAACCAACCTTGTATCCCTGGGATGAACCCTACTTGATCATGGTGCACTATCCTTTTAATATTTTTAATAACTTTATCTTTATTTATTAATTTATATGTGGTGCTGAGGATCCAACCCAGTGCCTCACCCACGCTAAGCGAGTGCTCTACCATAGAGCTACAACCTCAGGCCTTTAATATGTTTTTGTGTGTGATTTGCCAGAATTTTATTGAGAATTTTTGTGTTTATGTATCAGGGATATTGGTCTGAAATTTTCTTTTTTGATGTGTCTTTTTCTGGTTTTGGTATCAGGGTAATATTAGCCTCCTAAAATGAGTTTGGAAGGGTTCCCTCCTTTTCTATTTCATGGAATACTTTGAAGAATATTGGTGTTAATTCTTCTTTGCGAGTCTTGAAGAACTCAACTGAGAATCCATTTGGTCCTGGGCTTTTCTTGATTGGAAGGCTTTTGATGGTGTTTTATATTTCACTACTTAAAATAGATCTGTTTAAGTCATGTATGTCTTCCTGATTCAGTTTGGGTAGGTCATATGTCTCTAGAAATTTGTCAATGTCTTCAAGGTTTTCTAGTTTATTGGAGTATAAATTTTCAAAATAGTTTCTAAGTATCTTCTGTATTTCAGTTGTGTCTGTTGTGATATTTCCTTTTTCCTCATGTATTTTAGTAATTTGAGTTTTCTCTCTTTTTCTCTTCATTAGTGTGGCTAGGGGTTTATCAATTTTATTTATTTTTTCAAAGAACCAACTTTATGTTTTGTCAATTTTTTCAGTGTTTCTTTTGTTTTAATTTCATTGATTTCAGCTCTGATTTTAATTATTTCCTGTCTTCTAATGTTTTTGGTGTTGATTTGTTCTTCTTTTTCTAGGGCTTTGAGTTGTGATGTTAGGTCATTTATTTGTTGATTTTTTATTCTTTTAATGAATGAGCTCAATGCTATGAACTCTCCTCTTAGCACTGCCTTCATGGTGTCCCAGAAATTTTGATGTGTTGTATCACTATTTTCATTTACCTCTAAGTATTTTCTCATTTACCTCTAAGTATTTTTTAATTTAATTTCTGATGTCCTCTGTTATCCATTCATTATTCAATAGTGTATCATTTAGTCTCCAGGTGTTACAGTAGCTTCTATTTTTTTTAAAATATTTTTTTGGTTGTTGATGGACACAATGTCTTTATTTTATTGCTTTGTATGTGGTGCTGAGGATCGAACCCAGGGCCTCACGCATGCGAGGCAAGCACTCTACCACTGAGCTACAATCCCAGCCCCAGTAGCTTCTATTTTTATTCCATCATTGATTTCTAATTTTATTCCTTTGTGATCTGATCGGATGCAGAGTATTCTCTCTTTTTTTGTATCTGCTAAGAGTTGCTTTATGGCATAAGATATGATCTATTTTAGAAAAGGATCCATGTGCTTCTGAGAAAAAAATGTATTCACTCATTGATGGATGAAATATCCTATATATGTCTGTTAAGTCTAAATTATTGATTATATTATTTAGGTCTAGAATTTCTTTGTTTAGTTTTTATTTGGCAGATCTAACCAGCAGTGAGAGAGATGTGTTAAAGTCTCCCAGTATTATTGTGTTGTGGGCTATTTGATTCTTGAAGTTGAGAAGGGTTTGTTTGATGTATGTAGATGCTCCATTGTTTGGGGCATAAATATTTATGATTGTTACATCTTGTTGATATATAATTCCCTTAAGCAGTATGAAATGTCCTTCTTTGTCCCTTCTGATTCACTTTGGCTTAAAGTCCACTTTATCTGATATGAGCATAGAGCCCCCTGCTTGTTTATGCAATCCATGTGAGTGATACTTTTTTTTTCCCATCCTTTTACCTTTAGTCTGTGGATGTCTTTGCCTATGAGGTGAGTCTCTTGGAGACAGCATATTGTTGAGGCTTGTTTTTAAATCCAGCCTGCCAGTTTATGTCTTTTGATTGATGAGTTTAGGCCGTTAACATTCAAGGTTATTATTGAGATATGATTTGTGTTCCCTGTCATTTCGGCTTATTTCTGGCTTTTAATTTGACTTAGTTTCTCCTTTGATTGACTATTCCTTTAGCATTGTTCCTCTTTTTGCTGGTTTTCACTTTTTTCCTCACTTCATTCTCATGGAATATTTTGTTGAGAATGCTCTATAGTGCAGGCTTTCTAGTTGTAAATTCTTTTAACTTTTGCTTATCATGGAAAATTTTTATTTCATCTTCAAATCTGAAACTTAATTTTGCTGGATATAAAATTCTTGGCATTCATTTTCTTTCAGAGCTTGAAATATATTGTTCTAGGACCTCCTAGCTTTGAGGGTCTAGGTTGAGAAATCAGCTGAGATCTGAATTGGTTTCCTCCTATATTTAATTTGATTGTATTCTCTCACAACCTTTAAGATTTTATCTTTATTCTGTGTGTGAGTCATTTTCATTATAATGTGTCTTGGTGTGGGTCTGTTGTGATTCTATGCATATGGGGTTCTATAAGCCTCTTATATTTGATTTTCCATTTCATTCTTTGGGTTTGGGAAATTTTCTGATATTATATCATTGAAAAGACTGTGTGTTCCTTTGGTTTGTATCTCCAGTCCTTCTTTATCCTGATAACTCTTAAATTTGGTCTTTTCATGTTATGCCATAATTCTTGGATGTTCTGTTCATGGTTTCTTATCAACTTCTCCACATGGTCAACTCTATTTTCAAGAGCACATATTTTTTCTTCATTGCCTCAGGTTCTGTCTTCCAAGTGGTCTAGTCTGTTGGTGATGCTTTCTATTGAATTTAAAATTTGGTTTATTGATTCCTTCATTTCAAGCATTTCTGCTTGGGTTTTTTTTTTTTCCTGCTTGGTCCCCCCCCCCCCCCCGCCCTAACACACACACACACACACACACAATCTTTAACTCTTTATTGAAGTGCTCTTTCACTTCCTGTGGGTTTTTAAAAATTTTCACTCCTTATACTATCCTTTACTTTGCAGCTCAGTTTAACTGTGCATATTCTAGATGCCTTCTCTGACATTTTTTCTACTGTGTTGTCTGGAAACTGTCATTGGAGCATCTTGGTTTGTTTGGAGCATTTTATTCTCTTATTTTTTCATGTTGTTCGTGTGTTTTCCCATCTAGCAGTGTGGATCTAAGGCCACACAAATTCTACACTGTGGACCTATAGTGTCCCTGAAGGTTTCTAGCACCTCGCCTTCAAGGGGGGAGACCAACATCAACAGCACCCAATGCAAACAACACACAGCCCCAAACCCAATAGATCCTACTAAGACTTCCACAGTTTTCTTGCAACAAAACAGAGACAATGAGGTCAATTACTGTCCACACTATACACAGTAAATTTGCTAAAAAGGTTCACAATTCCAAATGCTAGACAAAGAGAACAGAAGTGGTACAGAACATGATCTTTGTGAGGGAAGGAGAGGTTGAGGAATTGATAGAGACTGGCCCTTAGTGGGAGAAAAGAGAGAGAATCCAGGAAAACAGACAAGCGAGAGGAAAAATATATACAATGAAAAATTAAAGAATATATAACAAAACTACAAAACAACATCCATACACCACAGTCCTTGATGTTGAAAAATACTTGGTCCCCAAAATAGTAGAGCTGCTAGAGAAGAGAAAAAAAAAATTAAAAACAAAAGAAAGGGAAAAAAAAACAACTCAACGGAAACCTGAACAACTGTTTGCTTCAAAGTTGTCTCAGTCCTGTCTCTGAGTCTTCATGGGATTGCCAGACCCAGACCAGCCCACGAAGACTCAGTCACTATCCCAACCGATCTGGGTTTCAGATACCCCAGGTTCACTCACACTGCAGCCCCAAGATCTCAATGCTGTTCCAGTTTGCAGAGAGATCATCAGGGATGTACTCACATAGAGGAGCAACTGAAAAGAAGCTGCAAGATGGCAGTCACCAGCACGCCCAACCCTGCAGGCACTCTGACACTGAACCTCCAGGTCCAGTCAGTGTCCGCAGACAGAGGCTGCTGTGCCCTGAGATGGCGGTGGCAGCAAACCAGCTGGCACCCTGGCCTCCCAAGTGCTGACCAGTGTTCCAAGATGGATGCGGCTGCATGTAACCAAACTGGCAGGCACTCTGGCAGCGGGTCAACAGCAGTGGGAGGTGGGTCTTTGGTGACAGGTTGGTGGCGGTAGCATAGGTGGTAGCAGTGGAGGGAGAAAAGACCTCCAGATGATGGTAGGAGCAGCATCTAGGGCACCAGGTTGTGGACAGCAACTGACCAGAGGGTCATCTGTGGCAGTGGTGTCTGTAGCAGCCCTTTAAAATTTTTTTTTAAACAAAAAGGTGATGTTCTGTGTCTGCTGCCCTTCCTAGCAAAGGCAGGGGTCTGTGAATAGTGTGCTACTTGCAGGAGCTCTCCAGGAAGGGGGGCACACTCCATCTCTCCATAGTAATGGAGATGTGTCCCTGTTTTATTTAATGTCAATTGTTTGGGGTGGTTGTTTCTCTGTGGAAAAGGGAGGAATGTTGTGAAATCAAGGCAGGTTGGGCATCAGCTTAAAACACTGATAATCATTTCCTTGTTAGTCAATCTGCAATCAGACGGCTCCTATGTATCTGTAATTATTTCAAAAAATAAAACCTGTTGAGACAGATGTCACAGTGCATAACATGAATATAGTACAATATATACTGTATATAATATTATAACTCTATATGAGGTATATAGTCGGTTAGAGGAATAAACCATTTTCTTTTTTTTTTTTAATATATTTTTTTTTAGTTGTTGATGGACACAATGTCTTTATTTTATTGCCTTGTATGTGGTGCTGAGGATCAAACCCAGGGCCTCATGCATGCAAGGCAAGCACTCTACCGCTGAGCTACAATCCCAGCCCCCATTTTCTTCTTTGTATTTTTTAAATATATTTTTTAGTTGTCAATGGACCTTTATTTTATTTATATGTGGTGCTGAGGATTGAACCCAGTGCCTCACGCATGCTAGGCAAGTGCTCTACCACTGAGCCATACCCCAGCCCTCTTCTTTGTATTTTTTTTTTAAATATTTATTTTTTAGTTGTAGGTGGACACAATATCTTTATTTTATTTTTATGTGGTGCTGAGGATCGAACCCAGTGCCTCCCACGTGCTAGGCGAGCACACTACCACTGCGCCATAATCCTAGCCCCCTCTTCTTTGTATTTTTAAAAATATTTTTAGTTGACAAAAATTGAATATATATACATATGGTATACAACATGATGTTTTGAAATGTGAATACACTGTGGAGTGGCTAGGTCAAGCTAATTAGCATGTGTATTACCTTGCATGTAATACACATGTTAATTAGTTTAATTATTTTTTGGTGTTTTTACTTTTGTGGTGAGTACACTTAAAATCTTCTTTGTGATTTTCCAAGTATATAATACATTGGTATTGATTATAGTCTCCGTGTTATAGAATAGGTCTCTTGAACTGATTCCTCCTAACTGGAATTTGTACCCTTTGACTACGATCTCCCCAGCCTGGGCCCAGCCCCTGGTAACCACATTCTGCTCTGATTCTGTATGTTTGCCTTTTCATGTTCCACACAGAGGTGAGATCGTGCTGTATTTGTCTTTCTGTGCCAGGCTTGTTCCACTCAATATCATTTTAAACACTAGCAAGGTAGGCTGAGTGGAACCTGGTGAGAGGGAGGCGGTGCAGTGGCCCAGGGCAATGGCTGGGGGTGAGGGGGAGCACAGAGCAGTTGAGCGGGCCAGACATCTAGGCTGCGCCTTACTTCCCAAGATGGGTGACCGAGGAGCCCAGGGGCCCTTCAGTGAGACCTGTCTGTTCCTTCACTCCTCAGCCTCCCCAGTGATTGAAAATGGCCAGCTGGAATGTCCCCGGGGGTACAAGAGACTTAACCTCACTCACTGTCAAGGTAAGAATAACCCAGGCCAGGCTGGGCTAGAGTGGAGATGCATGGGGCCTGCTCTGGGGGAGGCAACACCATCCCCACCCCGGCAAGGAGGAGTGTCTGTCACTGCCTGGGTGGCCTCCACTGGCACCGGCTTGGGGAAACTATTGGGGCTGCTGGTTCCAGGGGCCAAAGGAAGCCAGGGACTTGCTTGAAGGAGTCAAACTCCTCCTCCTCCCCATCTTCACCATGCCCACCCAGAGCAGGGCCAGGTGCCCCCTGGAGCTGTGTGTGCTCCCTGGAAAGGGAGGAATTTCCGCTGAGGCGAGAGATCGCGTCAGCCTGAGCTGGTGGGGACTCTCAGATTTTCCCAACAAGGCACCTTTAGCTGCTCAGGCCTCCCTCCCACCTGCCTCACCTTATAGCCAGGAAAAGGGAAGAAGGTTGTGCAGGTAGCCCAGGTGGGGGACCATGAAACCCAACCCCTGCCCTGGCCGGGCCAGTGGGCTCTGTGGGCCAGCTGAGGCTGGGGTGTTTGCATTAGAGTGCCCACAGAGGAGCCAGGCCCCTGGGCACCTTGGGACAAAAGGTAAAGGAGGAGCTCAGCCATGGCTTTGTCACTACTGGAAGTTAAGAGACGGGGGAATGGGACCTGGATGGCCACAGGGCTGGAAGCCTTCACTGAGGGGAAACTATTGCCACTGAGCAGAATCGGGCTCTGAGTGGGAGCTCTACAGAGATGTGGGCCTGTGATCTGAGCAGATGCCTCTGCTAGTAGAGGCTACCGGGGCTGGTGAGTCAGTGGGGCATTCAGGCAGCTTCCCTTTGGAGAGCTTTGACAACTGGGCAAGTGGTCTGCATGGATTGCTTTGGATGAAGTTGGGTTGGAGTCAGGTGATTGCCCAGACTGCCCCCACCTAGGTCCCCTAGGTCCCTCTTCAGGAGGGAGGAGCCCTAGGAAGCTTGGGTGACTGGCTGTCTACTTGTGGGTACCAGGCTGTAGAAGGAATTTCTGGCATGAGGATAAGAAAAGGTGCTTAGATCAGGCAAAAGAGAAGGCCTCTGGGCCAGCCTAGCTCAGGGTCAGACTTCCTCCAAGGCAGTGGGCAAGGGCCTAGTGAACAGCAGGTATGGGCAGAACTGTTTTTGCCCTTGGTGGCACAGTAGGACTGTTCACATCTAAACCATTCCCACATCCTTTCCTGCTAGGTTTACCAGTCTGGAGTTTCATAACTATTCTCAGGATCTCCTTCTTTCCCGTTTTAGACCTCCTTTTTAGAGATGGATACAGGATATCAAGCCCCTCCCCACAGTACTGTCCTCTCAACCAATCCTGTCCCATGTCTGTGACTGTGGTCCCCATATCTGGGAAGGGACCTGCCTACCCGTGCATCCACAAACCCTATCCCTCCTGTCTCTCCAGTATCCCTTCCTATTTTCAAAGAGTATGGGAGTGGGTTCTGTGAGCAATATCCACTGTGCTAGTTGCTAAATACACAGTAATAGGAAAGACCCAGTCCCTTCCTCAGGTGAAGATGGTCCCCTAAACAATTACGTATGAGACAGGTTCTTGATTGGTGCTATGGGATCCCATGGTGGGTCCCTGTCCCAGGCTGGGAGGAGCAGGGAGCAGTCGTACCCAAACTAAGACTTTAAAAATGAGCACAAGTTGGTCAGCTAAAGGAGATGCGGGCCTTCTAGGCAGAGGGAGCAAGCACGGGGACAGTATGAGCTGGCTGGAGTGTCTGAGAGGTGCTGGGCTCCCAGCCTGCAGACACACAGTGGGGTAGGTAGCACAGGCAAGCCAGGATCTCATCAGAGCCACCTACTCACCCACCAGCTTTGAAAAATGGAGGAGAGCCTTGGATACCATATTATAGGTTAGGGGCTCCCTCTTGGAGTGACGAGGAGCCCAGAAGCTTCTCGAGTGAAGGGAGGCACATCAGGTTTGTGAGATTTGTCACCCTGGAAGATCTGGAGGCATGTGGATATGTTCCCCTTCCCAGCTCTTGGTGACATCTCCTAGGTGCCTCTGCCCCCATGAGGTGTCCTACTAAGGCATGCTACCCCTTGGTATCCTAACGGCATCATCTTTGTGTGTGTATGGTGTGTGTGTGTGTGTGTGTATGTGGTGCTGGGGATTGAACCCAGGGCCTTGTGCACACAAGGCAAGCACTCTACCAACTGAGCTATATCCCCAGCCCCTAATTGCATCATCTTGTGGCCCCTTCTTCTTGTGCCAATTTTCCTAAACCTGTAAGTGAGCCAGTGACTCATAGTGGACTGCCTGGGTTATCTCCTAGCCCCAGGGGTGGCTGGCCCTGGCCTTTCATGCACAGCATCTGTGCTGCTTTCATGATCAATGAAGACACTGTCACCAAGATGGCCCCTGACTTCTTGGGGCCTGAGAACTTCTAAGCATTAGAGAGGAAGCTAATGTTCCTTATTGCCTGAGGAACAGCATGAGCTCCCATGGGCTTGGGGGTGTGCAGCCTGACTGAGGGCGTTCACGAGGCCTGCAGACATGCCCTCCTAGTCCTCTGCCTCTGCTCACCCTTGCTGACCCTGCTCCCCCTCCCCAGCCCCTTTAGCACTAGGCCTCAGCCTCCTGCTTCCTGTTTCCTCCTTGCAGACACTTCCCCAAGGTCTTGGGCTCTGCAGAGGTGCTCTGGGTCTCTCAAGAAAGTTTAAGTAGAAGGACTTGGCTGTCATTTGCTTCTCCAACCCAGACAGCCCCCTTTTCTGTTTCTTCTGTATGCCACTTACCAGAGTCACCAGGACTGAGGAGCCTCAGTTTCTTCATCTATAAAATGAGGACACATAGACCTACTTGGCAAATTTGTAAGAATTAAATGGGATATTGTACATTAAATACCCAGCATAGTTTGCAGCATGTGATAGTCAAGCCCTAAATGTTAGCTCTTACTATTAGGATCCTTATTACATGCCAGTTACTAAACCAAGCAGTTCACAATTTTTCTCTTATTTTATCCTTCCAAAAACACTGTCTACTAGTTACTCCCATTTTGCAAATGAAGAAACTGAGGCACAGAGAGAAGGACCACATTTAAGAAATGGCACTGTTTTTCTTGAGGTTCTGTTTGGAGAAAGCCTTCCAAGACCCCTATGTAGTCCCTCCCTGTTGTCAGGCCTGGGTGGGACAGGTGATTGGTCATCTCCTCCACTCCTGCAGATATCAATGAGTGCTTGACCCTGGGCCTGTGCAAGGACTCGGAGTGCGTGAACACCCGGGGCAGCTACCTGTGCACCTGTAAACCTGGTCTCATGCTGGATCCATCGCGGAGCCGCTGTGTATGTGAGTGCTGGCAGGAACCAGGGGTGGGGGACACCCTCCGGGGGCACTGGCCAAGCCCAGAGCAGTGTATTTCCCTGGACCTCATCACCCTGTGTCCAGGGCCAGTGTCTGCTACTCAACCTGGGGTTAGACCAATGAATAAAACCCATCCACCCATCCTGAGGGAACAGAGGTAGTTACTGCCTCACGTTCTGCCCTAGCTTTCCTTCTGGGGCTTTGCAGGTTGGAATTCAGGTGTTCTTTTTCTTGGTTTTTCTCTCTGATTATTTCTGTCCCATGTGCTGCCTCACTGACTTTGGGGTACATGTGTTGCCCCTGTCTGGTAGAGCCAAGGCTGTTTCTTTCAGCACCTGAGCTTAGCAGCCTGGTCACATGGCTAAGTGACCTTTCTTAAAGGACCATGCACAGATCAGTGGTGCAGCTGACTGATCCCTGGGCCTTTCCATAATCCCGTGGTCCCTCCTGAATGTCCATGAACACATACGTGCATTAGCATTGTGAACGTGTGTGCGCATGCATGTACACATGGCAGCTCTCTTTCCAGTTACCTCTGTAGTTTTCAGCTAGGAGGGGCCCAGGCTGGCAGCTCCTTCCTAGTGACAGAGTTGATACCACAGCCCAGAGGGGTTTTTGTTGGGCAGGAAGGCCAGACCAGAGCTGAACAAACTAGTACTGACTGGCCCCCCGGGATGCAGCCACTTCCTGCTCAGCAGGACTACCTGCAGCAGCCAATCCTTTGGTCTGCAAACCGCCTGGTACTGGGACTAAGAAGGCCACAGAAAGGAATGAGACTCTGGTGCCACCCAGAGGGAGGAGCCCATGGGAAGGGAGGCTAGACCCAGTGTCTCCAGGTAGGAACCTTAGGAGAGGGACTGGGAGAGTGAGGGAGCCCAGAAAGGGAGAACACATCCGGCCGCCCTCAGGAAACATCACAGGGGCAACGAAGAGACATAAAAGCCTTGAGAGGCTTTCAACCCTTCCCTCTCCTCCACATCACTTAAGATTCCTTTATCAAGCATGTGAGTTTAACATCCAAGGTGATTTTATTAGTCCCAGGGAGGGACCCTTAATTCAGGGAAGCTCCTTATTTTCTCTCCTTCCTCAGTGTTACTTTCTCTAGCCCCCTCCAGTGATTCCTGTCCCTGTGGGTGGGAGGTGGCAGGTATGTTTTCTTCGCTCCCTTGCTGCACCTGAGCAGGGTCAGCAAAGCAATCTACAGGGCTGGTCCTGCTTCCCACCAGTGGTGTCATGTCCCCCCTGGAACTCAAAGGGACAGGACCCTTCCCTCCCAAAGGAGCTGGCTGTGAAAGGCAGAGACCACTCCTGAAGATTCAGGGTGGGTGAACTGACTGACAGTTGACCTGTGTGTGGCATGTGACCTTGACAAGTCACTCTCACATAACTTGCTCCCATCTCCATGACACTCCAAAGGGGCATTAGTCAAGAGTCTCTGGACTGTAGGTGACAGAAAACCAACATAAACTACCTTGAGTTAATTAATTGATTGACAAAACTACGCAGTGTAGGGGCAAATATGGCCTCACTGGTTGGATCTAGGCGCCCACAGCATGTCGTGTGTGTTTCTTGCTCTCTTTCCTGTGCCAGTTTCATAGCTCTTTCAAAAGTGGCTGCCAGATGCTATGGTACCACATTCTCTCTGTCTAGCAAACTCAATTTGGAAATGAGAACCTCTTTTCTAACAACCCAAATAAAGTCCCACAGCTTATTATCTTTGGGCCTTCCTGGTCTAGTGCCTGTCCCTGACTCAATCACTGACCAGGGGTATGGACTATGCTTCCTCAGCCAGGGAGAAGGCCAAAGCTGGGAATGGGGCAGCGTCCATAGAAACCAGGGTGCTTATACCTGAATATGCAGCACAGATGTGAGACAGGCAGAAATAGAGGCACCCACTATCAAGGCACATCATTATCATCTTTATTTTACACATGCTTAAGCCAAGGCCCAGGGAGTTGTATAGCTCATCCAAAGCAGGGATTTGAAGTTGGCCTGACCAAGGAACTCAGGATCATGGATTCCTCAGCCTTTTTTTTTTTTTGGTACTGGAGATTGAACTCAGGGGCACTCGACCCCCAAGCCACATCCCCAGCCCTATTTTGTGTTTTATGTAGAGACAGGGTCTCACTGAGTTGCTTAGTGCCTTGCCGTTGCTGAGGCTGGCTTTGAACTCGTGATTCCCCTGTCTCAGCCTCCCCAAGTGCTGGGATTACAGGTGCATGCCACTGTGCCCAGCTCTCAGCCTTTTCTGTTGTCCTCTTCACCCTTCCTCCACCCACCCACAGTCTAGTCTGCCCTCTAAGGAATTAAGTCTCGTACAGCCTGGCATGGCCTCCCCATCTTCCACTGAGATAATATATCAGAGACTACTCTTCAGTATTTACTGTCAAAGTACAAGAAAGGGGACACATGGGGACTTTGGTAAATACTGGAAAGCAGCAACTGGAAACAAAAAGCTTCATTCTCACACCTTGCTTTTGGGTTTTCCACATGAGGAGAGAGGGCCCAGAGCCTCACCAAGTGGAAAACATGAGCAGATCTGGAAGCATTCCGCTCAGACGTTCCTCCCAAAGTTCCTGGGAGCATTTTCAGGGTCCCCAATTGTGCCAGACTGAGACACAGGCCAGGCTAGTCTGAGCACATGAAGCCAGACACACTTCCCCTCATGGCCCTCTGTGAGCACTTCCCCTCCCTCTGGCCACCTGCCATCACCATGGATTGTGTCTGTTACAGCGGACAAGGCCGTCTCTATGCAGCAGGGACTGTGCTACCGGTCGCTGGGGCCTGGCACCTGCACCCTGCCTTTGGCCCAGCAGATCACCAAGCAGATATGCTGCTGCAGCCGTGTGGGCAAAGCATGGGGAAGCAAGTGTGAGAAGTGTCCCCTGCCTGGCACAGGTAACCCCCTGTCCCCATCCCAGCTCTGGCTCCCTCAAAGTCAGTGGCCATTTTCCTCAGCCTAGGTAGACACCCTCAAGCCAGAAGACTCAGTCTTCCTTCACTGCTTAAGTGCTTATCTCGGCCTGAGGGTTCCTCCTTCCACAACTGTCCCACACAGGGAGGGAAGCTGGGCGGGGGCTGGGCAGGGGCATGCTGGTTTCCTGTAGGAACTGTTACTCAGCTTGTCCTCTGGTGCTGACTTTGCAGAGGCCTTCAGGGAGATCTGCCCCGCTGGCCATGGCTACACCTACTCAAGCTCAGACATCCGCCTGTCCATGAGAAAAGCTGAGGAGGAGGAACTGGCCGGGCCCTCAAGGGAGCAAAGGCAGAAGGGCAGTGGTCCCCTGCCGCAGCCGGCGGAGAGGCAGCCACTCCGGGCAGCCACTGACACCTGGCTTGAAGCTGGGACCATCCCTGACAAGGGTACCTAGACTGCGGGAGATGCCTGAGGGGTTCCCCTTTCCTCTAAGTTTTCAGCATCTCAAAGAGGCTTGAGGTGTTTATCCTGTGTTCCTGGGGTCCCATTTCTGGGGCATTAGGAAAGGGAGCATAAAGTAGCAGCATGCAGCCCTGGGAACCTTCTCTCATGGCCTGGCTTGACCGAAGGCCTCACCCCCTTCCTTTCCTGTATGGAGTCAAGAAGTGCCGCATCCCAGGGGGTTGCTGTGGAGGTGGGAGAGGTCCAGAAACACTTCCCCAGCTGACCAGGCCTCTCCGCTCCCTGCCCAGCTATGCAGCTTTTGGGTCTGGTGATCACTGTGCTTGCAAGCGAATCCTGGAGTATCTGTAGGCTTTTGGTCCCCTGCCCTGGCCTTAGGGTCAGAACACTAATTCCAGCTCAGTTGCCTAGGACTCAGAAGCTGTCCAGCCAGAAAGAGCCTGGGTTTGAAGCTCCTTGGCAGGTGTTCTGGAAAACCATGAAGTCATGCCCAGGTTACTAGGTAACACTGAATGCAGGAGGTCATGAGTGTATTAGGACCAGGCCAACTATGTGATCACCAAAATGGCCCCAGGAATCTGGAACAGACAGACAGGGAGGACAGAGCCCCTGTTGTCATGAACGCAAGCACTGGCCAAGCCAGGGGCAACTCCTCTCCTTCTAGCACCGTTCCCTGGCCCTTCTCCCAGGGTAGGGGGTTGAGTGACCCATGTGACCAGAAGAAGGACATGGCAGTGCAAGGAGGTGGGTTACAGGACTGATGGGTGGCCTAGCCTGGAGGGGAGGACTCCTGTCACTGGAGGCCTTAAAAGAAATCGGAAGGCTTTCCTTCAACAAGCGACAGGCCAGGCGAGGCTACCTGCAGGCCTTGCAGACCTGGGCTTCTGTGATGATCAGTCCCAATGGGTAAGAGGGGCAGTCAGAGGCAGGTAAGAAGAGTCGATCTCTGCCACTCACCCTCTGGGGCCACGGTCAGGGGTCCAGATAGTGAAGCAGCCAGGCCACAGGTAGAGGGCATAGAGCTGCTGCTCCTTCTCCCTGAGCTCATGCTCTAACTTTTCCCTCCCCAGGTGACTCTCAAGCTGGTCAGGTGAGTAAGTCCTCCTACCAGGGATGGGGTAAAGGTGGTAGAAAGTGGGAACTGGCAGCCACTGGGGCCCCAGGGAAGTGTCCCATGAGGGAGGAAAAGGAGAAGGATAGACTATTCTCCCAAGGATAGACTCTCCTCTCCATGTCATTTTTTATTTGGGGGAGATGACAAAGTGGCAGGGAGGGGGAGAGGTGATCCTAAGACCCCATTGTCTCCTAACGGCAGTGAGAAAAACATCCCTGGTTATGGAGCAGCCTGTGTGAGCACCCTCTCACCAAGATGGTCTGGCCATTCAGGAAGTTCAGAGGGACTGTGTCCCTCAAGTGTTCAGTGCTGCATATGAGACCTAGAGCTGGTTTCAGTTCATTCCAGATCTAGCACTTTCTGAGTCAGTTTAGCTTATACCTCAAGGTCTCTGCAGGTGGCTCACAGGAAGTATAGGCACATTGTGAAGAGTCTCAAGTCACTTCACAGAGAAGGGACATCCAGCTCCCTTCCCTGGGCCCAGAATTCCCCTGTGCTCCCAGGACTGGCATCCTTCTAGAAAACATTCCAGAAGCAGAAGTGGGTATGCTTCACACTTTGCCAGGCCGCCAATCCCTACTATTCCCTGTACCTGCAACTTGCACTTGACATCCTCAAATACTGTCTCTCTCACGTGCTTGAGCTCCACCAGGAGCACCACATGCTGTCCTCCCAGACCAAGGCTTTCCTTCCGTATCCGCGCAGTCCCAGTTATGCCCCAGCCTTCTTTATCCTCTTCTTCTCTCTGTCGGCAGCTGTTATGAGGGACACCAGGTGTGGCCCTGGGTTCCAGCTTCACCACACTGATCCTGTGACCCTGGATGCTGTAGTTTACCTCTGTAGCCTCTGTCACTGTGTCTGTGATGTGGGGATCATAGCCTTGATACCGTACCTACTGATGTTCTGCCACGTGCCAACACTGAGCAGGCACGAGACGTACATGAGCTCATTTAATATTACAAGCTACCATCATTAGGTAGTTGAACAGATTAATTAAGAGCATAGACCGGAAGTGTCTACCAGGATGCCAGGCACACAGGAAGAGCTCATTACCACCTGAATGAATAAAAGGGAAGGAGCGAGCAGGAAACCTAGGTGGAGTGAGTATGGAGGAAGGTCATGCAAGTGACAAGAATCCAAAGTGACCTTCTCCTGTTTTCATACAGGTCACAACTAATGTCACCTACCTACCTGCCTGGATCCCAGGTAAGTCCTTCCTCCTAGAAGCTCCCAGGGAAAAGAGAAGGGAAGGAAAGAGAGACAATTAGTAGAGTTTAATAGTTTCATAGTGGAGTTACAATGCATGAGCTGGTCCGTGGGGCTCAAATTGGAGGAGGTCACGAATGACAGCAGCATGTGTACACTCTGGGAGCCCTGAACACCTAAGGCGCTGTGTGATCAGCAAGAGACCCTGTGATGCTTTGCAAACATTTTCCTATCCACCTAACTCTGAATCTCATGGTGCCACTTAGTGTGTAAATCAGGCCAAATAGGAGACACTAGCTGAAACAGGGGTTGGTTGAGTCCCCAGAGCTCTTTCCCCAGGGGCCTTGTCTTGCCTCCTGAAACTGTAGGTTTGCCTCTCACCAGAGCTGTGCTCAGAAACCAGGAGGCTGAGCTTCTGCTCATAAAATGGACATTGATGCCTGCCCTGCTGTGTCAGGCAATAGATGTTGATATTTGAGATAGAGTTCCGTAAACACTGAGATGCTTTGCAAGTAGAAGGAAAAGAATATTGAAGTGCTTCAGTTCTGCCTGTAACAAGTTGGCTGCCCTTGGACAAGTAGCCATTTTTGTACACCATAGATCCTTTCCTGTAAGATGGAGGGTGAGACTGAATGCGTGCTAGAATTCTCTTAACTCTGTATAGGGCCAGGTCAGTTTGCAAGAGACTGGGAGGCACAAGGGGTGACCCACCTAGGCTCCAGGTTCTTGTGAGTCTGAACAGCAGGAAGGAGGGAAGGGCCATTGCCAGCCTAGGGGCCATGCTCTCATCTGCCCTTTGTAGGTGATGACATCAGAAGACCAACGCCACCACTGCCTGGACAAGGGATTCCAGAGACCTGGGGAGAAGAGCAAGTGACCCCCTCCACTGATGTGCCAGTGACCCTGGGCCCCCCAGGTAGCTGCAGCAACTCTTGGAGCTCTCTGCCCCAATCCTGAGAGCTGTGGCTGTCCAGAGCTGACTCCAGGACAGGGGCATCTCCAATCAGATGAACAGCCTCCAGTGGACTCCCTCCAGGCTTTGTGGCCTGCCTCATTTCACAAAGAGCACAGGGTACCCCTAGTGAAACAGGAGCTTTCCTTGGGGCACTGCTCAAGCCCAGGATGGGGAAAGGAAGGGATGCTGGGTGGGGGGCTTGCTCAGAGGCCTCCAGGAAAATCAAAGTACCCTCTCTTGGAAGGGGGGCTCATGAAGCAGAAGTAGGCTGCCTGCCCCCAGGGAGGGCTACTTCAGGAAGGCAACAAGTTCTGTTACCCAAGGTTGTCTAAGTGCCAAGAGCAGGCAGCCTGCTCCCTCTGGTCAGCTACAATGAGGGGTGGATATGGGGGAGATCCCTGGCAAATCCACCTTGCTCTGGAATGCTCCCTCCTCAAAGGCCCATTGTCTGGGGACTTGGTTTAAGGGAAGCCAGACTGGTAGTGTCGCAGCTGCTCCCTGTGCACGTGTGTGCCCTGATGCCTGTCCTCTCCAGAGGCTGGCTGTGTTCTTAGCCTCAGGGACTGAGTTCCAGAGACCCCAATCATCTGGAGTAGGAGGCAAGGGTGGACACAGTTCTGGACTTGCTTCAGCAAAGGAAAGATCCTGCAACCTGATGGAACAGTCCAGAGAGTGGGGAGTGGGGTGGGGATTGGGCTTTTCCAAGGTCCCCTGCGGACTCTCTCCCCAGGGCTCAGCTTCACAGACATGATGTGATACACTGGGTGGGGGGCTCAGCTGGGGAATGCTGAGTCTCTGACAACGAAAAGGGCCTGGAGGAAGGGACAGGGGTTCAGGGAAACTGAGTCCCTCAACAATGCGGGTAATAAAGCCCCACCTCAGCCCTTTACCTAATCCCCCTTCTCCCCTGCCATCTCCCCACCTCACCCTCTGGGCAGCATTTAGAACCTGGCTTGGGATCCCACAGGTCCCCAGAGGGGCACAAACTTGGAATTAGGCCAGGGAGAGGGTAGCCAGTGTGTGCATTGGATTCAGTTCAATTTAGCAAATACTATGAAGCTGTCTGTGTCCACACACAGGTCACTTCCAATCCATTTCCTTAGGGCTCCAGGGCTCTCTCAGAGCAGTGGGGGCAGGTGGGGAGCTCTAGGTGTGTGGGCTTCAGGCTAAGACCCCAGGGCAAATGCAGAGGCTGAAAACCTCATTCATTTATTCATTTGACACGCTACACGCTATCAGTGCTTCTCTAGTATTAGGGATACAATTCAAAAAAACTAGTCTCTGCCATCTCTGCAGCCTCAGCCCTGAGTCCTGGTGAGCCCGCCTCCATACGGTTTCCTAACTTAGCACCTGTCTCCCTACTTTTTACCCTATTACTGCCACCCAAGGCAGATCTTCATTTAAATGATTTCAGCCTGTTTCTAGAAGTGTTCTGTGCACCCCCCAAACCAGTCCCTCTGCCTCTTGCTGCCTGAGTGGCCTGAGGCAGCTCTGATCACACCCCTTTCCGAGTCCTCCTCCCTCACACATCAGGCTTGGGGCATCCTGAGCCCTGTTCAATGAGCCCAGCCCTCTTCTCCCTTTGTCTCCCAGCGCTTTTCCCCATGCCCTCTACTCAGCAGATCTGTCTGTCTGTCTAGGGGAAACTGGGCTGGAGTTGCCAGGGAGGGTAGCCCTGAGCTCTGTGGGTGAGAGCCACCCACATTCAGATGAGGTCGGGCCGATGGCCTCAGCATCCCTTCTGGCTGTTTGTAGGAAATTGGAGTTATTAGTACTTTCCTTGTTGGCCAGGGGAATGCACTACTATGAGCTCCATCCTGGGTAGGGCGCAGGGCCCCAGGAGAGGCCCCATGGGTCTTACACGAGGCCATGCGATACGTGGATATGAGGGGCCTGGCAAAGGTGGGATGGACTTCTGTTGGTCATCTGAGACTCTGAAACCATTTCCTCAGGCTCTCTCCACCCCACTCCACTCCCTCCAACCCCTCTTCATCTGTCAAAACCTCTGCTCTGCTCCGTCCCCTGCAGGCATTGATAGATGTGCTGCTGGAGCCACCAACATCTGTGGCCCTGGAACTTGTGTGAATCTCCCAGATGGATACAGATGTATCTGCAATCCTGGCTTCCAGTTGCACCCCAGCCAGGCCTACTGCACAGGTATTCACCTAGGTGTCTGGCACCTTCTTAGTGGCCAGGGCAGATGGCAGCAGGGACTAGGGGATGGAGTCCAGAATTCAGGCAGCAGTGCCAGGTGGTTGAAGAATTAGAAGCACAGTCCCTGAGGATAAAGCTAACTAGACCTTTTAAAGAAGATCAGTCCATGAGCCCCATCCAATGATCCACCCTGCACGCTGAGATCAGCCCTCTCCTCAAACTAGCCATGTTGCTGCCTACAAAGCAGACCAGTCACCACCGGGGCCGTCTCTCGGTGAGAGATTCGAGGCCAAGACAAATTATCAAGTGTGGGCCTTATTCCTCCTTCTGCAATATTTTCGTGCAAAGGAGGAAAACTCACTGTGGTCTTAAAGGAGTAAGAGAGCCATCATGGGACCACTGGGAGAAGGAGACAAGAGGCAGGAAGTGGTAGTAGTCACCCCAGCCCCTTGTGCCTGAGTGAGCCCGATGGGCCGACCCTATAGCTTTCAACCCAAGATAATTTCATCTCCCATCCTTACTCTTTTCATGCCACATAGCACCATCCCTAGTGTGGGCAGTTTGCTGGCAGATACCCAGAGAAAGGCATGCTGGCCTCCCTGACCTCCCTCCCTTCCTCCCTCCCTATCTCTGGTCAGATGACAATGAGTGTCTGAGGGACCCCTGCACAGGGAAAGGGCGCTGTGTCAACACTGTGGGTTCCTACTCCTGCTTCTGCTATCCCGGCTATACTTTGGTCATCTCAGGGGCCACACAGGAGTGCCGAGGTAAGCCAAGCCTGCCCTGGCCCTGCTTTGGGCTGTGAGGTGAATAGGCAGAGGAGAAAGCGTTCTGTCTGGGCCCCACACAGTGGGGAACCAGACATTCACAGCCCCCAGGCACAGTGTGGCCATGTGATGAGCATGCAAGCCACAGGAAGAGAGACAGGAGTCTGGCCTGGACCTGGGAGGAAGCTGCCCCGAAGCAGAGACTGCAAGGAGGACAGACAGCAGTATTTGCAGGCCTCAAGGAATTGTGCCTGGAGCCAAGAGGGGATCAGGGAACTTGGCTGGAGATGGGGACCAAAACCCAGGTCTCTAAACTCTGAGTGACAAGGAGCTGCTTTCATTTTAGGGAAGCGGGACAGCCTGTGAGAATGCAGAGCTGGGACTCCTAGCAGGCTGGGGAGCGGATGTGCCTCTAAGAAAGGAACTCGGGTCCAAGCAGCTTAGAGACACTGCATGACTTTGAGCTTCCCTGGGAAGAATTGGCCCACCACTAGGGGACCCTTGGTAAACACTCTTCCAATGTAAACCCTTTAGTAATATAGAATGCTCCCCATGTATTTTTATGAATGAGTTCACACAGGATATAAAGAAGCACTTTCCAAGCAGCACCTTAAGATTCATAACTGTTGGGAAGCCTTCATCTTTTTTAAAAATATATATATTTTTAGTAGTAGATGGGTATAATACCTTTATTTTTATTTATTTTTATGTGGTGCTGAGCATCAAACCAGCGCCTCACAGGTGCTAGGCAAGTGCTCTACCACTAAGCCTCAGCACCAGCCCAGAAGCCTTCATCTTGAGAATGGCACAGCCTGTCTTGGAGCTCACATTGCTGCTTCTGGCCAGGGCAGCCCAGCGGTCACTCACAGTTGCCCAGGGGTGGCTGGGGAAGCTGTGCATCCTTCCACTGCCAAGATCCCCTTAGGTTCTGATCCCCCAAGAATCTGATCTGCAAAATCCAAAGCCATCCAGGTTCTCTCATTTGATTGTGTTGGGCAATGAAGGAAGAGGGAACAGACCACCCAGCTTCATGAAGAGTGGGAAAGTTGTATGCACCATTCAGTGACACTCAAGTATGGAGCCTCTGGGTGCCAGGCACTACGCTAAGCTGAGGATACTGAGATGCATGAATGTGGGTGGTGATACCGTGGAATCCAGACGAACAAGCAACTGGCTGTGTAGGAGAGAATTTGGGAAGTTTTCCCCAATGGAGTACTTAGCTGAAGCGCAATAATAACTGTCATTTAATGAGCACTTATTATATGCTAGCCCCATCCTAATTACTTTAGTATATAAAACTCATTGTGCCAACCCATATAGTCCTTGTCCCCATTTTATTGTTTAGCAAGATGAGGTTTAAATAGATCAATTGAAACACTCAGGGACCTCACACCTAGTTGTGGCTGAACTGGAAACAGAATCAAAGTCACTCTGGCTCCAAAGCATGGTTTGCTTCCAATGACACACTCCCTTACATGCAGGGCGTTGGCCACCACTGTGCAGCATGAAGAGGAATGGAGGGAGCAGGAGTTATTCCAGGCAAAGGGAACCATTTCTGCAGAGACCAAAGTAGTATTCCTTGGCACACCCTGAGAATAATGATCAAGTCAGTATGACTGGAGCGTGGGGTCCATGGAAGAAGTGGCAGGAGTCAAGGCCAGTTTGGGAAGTGACTCAAGTGCCAGACTAAAATGTTTGGACGCTGTCCCGTGGGCAATGGCAGCCAGGAGGGTGTGTAACAGAAGGTGGTGGATGGGTCAGCTGGCTGTCAGGGAGGTGGCTCAGGCAGCAGTGCCTCTTCAGGCTCCAATGGCCTGGACAGGTATTGTGGCCAAAGAGGCTCTGCTGTGTGCAGACGCAGCTCAGAGAGCTGGCCTGGGATAAGCCCTGGCTGCTGTAGGGAGTTGTGTCACCAGGACTGGCCCTGATGAGGGGTTCTGCTCTGTGCCAGCCCGGGTGTCCAGATGTCTCTGCCAGCCCCAGCAGCTGGGAGAGGGGGTGGGGCCTAAGGTCAGCTAAAGTCCCCCCGCCCCTGTGGGATTTGGCTGCTGCTTGAAGAGCCCTTATCCAGCATAACACTTTCTAAATTTTGCCAGTCTCATAAAGTAGTATCTCATTAATTTTAATGATTTCATATTGATTTTCATTTATGAATCAGTTAATTTATATACTTAATACAAACCATCACAATTTGTGTAAGATAATATAAGTAGAAATAATGTTAAATTATTCAAATATTAAGTATTTACATAAACATTGAAAATAATATTTGTTACTCTTTTTTATTTTTATTTTTTTGGTACCAGGGATTGAACTCAGGGGCACTTGACCACTGAGCCACATCCCCAGCCGTATTTTGTGTTTTATGTAGAAACAGGGTCTCACTGAGTTGCTTAGCGCCTCGCCATTGCTGAGGCTGGCTTTGAACTGGCATTTCTCCTGTCTCAGCCTCCCAAAATGCTGGGATTACAGGCGTGCACCACCGTGCCCGGCTATGTTACTCTTAAGTATGAGCATCTCCTTGCACATTAGCCTTTGGGTCTCCTCATGTGTAAATGGCTTGTTCCTGGGGTGGTGGCTGTTTTTTCTTGTGGCTTTTTAGGAGCCTCTTGTCTATGCTAGATGTTTGGCTGGGCTTAGATATTACAACTCTCATTTTGTTCTCTCTCTGCTAACCTTATCCTCTTGTCCTTTTTTAAACAGAAATCCTTAATTTTGATCTATCAAAATTCACCTTTTGCCTTATTTTTAATGCTTTGGAGATTTTATTGAAGAACACTTCTTTTCCCTTAAGTCACAAAATATACTCCTACACTTTCTTTCCTAAAGGTTTTAGCATTACTTTTTATGGGGTACCTTATTTTATCTGAGGTCCATCTTCGAGTGGCAGTTAAGAACATGTTTTTGGAGCCAGGCGCGGTGGCTCAAGCCTGTAATCCCAGCACTTAGAGAGGCTGAGACAGGAGAATCGCGAGTTCAAAGCCAGCCTCAACAAGGGCGAGGCGCTAAGCAACTCAGTGAAACCCTGTCTCTAAATAAAACACAAAATAGGGCTGGGGATGTGGCTCAGTGGTCGAGTACCCCTGAGTTCAATCCCCAGTACCAAAAAAAAAAGAGAACATGTTTTTTCCCCCATTCCCATTTCCATTTTTCTTCATACAGAAAGTCAGTTTTCCCAACACCATCTTCAGACAGTGGTCCTAGACCCATTCATTTAGGGGTGCTTTATCAAGTTCCCACATATGGCTGTGCCTACAAGTTTTCTTTTTCTTTTTTTCTAGTTATCAATGGACCTTTATTTTGTTTATTTATATGCGGTGCTGAGAATCAAACCCAGTGCCTCACTCATTGCTAGGCAAGCGCTCTGCCACTGAGCTACAACCCCAGTCCTACAAGTTTTCTTTCCTTTTCATTGGGATTAGAACTTCTCAAAGTGAAGACCAGTTATTTCCAAACTGCCTGCAGAGCTATTACTACGCAGGTTCCTGGTCTCACTGTGTACCACAGGGTCAGGACCTGCAGATGGGAGCCCAGGAGTGTGCATGTGACAGCTCTGTCTGCACCTCTGCCCAGCATTGGGGTTTTCCGAAGGACTACTCGAGTGCAAACACAGCCCGTAAACAAAGACTTATTATTGGGTTCCTTCAGTAAGCACTTATTGGGGTTCTATGCTGGGCTTGGGAGACACCAAGATAATAACACACATCCCCAGTGGTTAGGGAGAAACAAGCAAGTCAGTGAACAGTTGTGCTAAGGTCTGAGTACAAAGGGAAGCCTGGGAAAGAACATACGGGCTGGAGGGGAGAGGTCAGGCTTGCCAAAAGATGAGTAGGAGATAATCAAGCTGGTGGGTGGAAGGCCACTCCAGGCAAGGGAACAGCACATGCAGAGGCTCAGAGGCAGCCCCCATGTGTCAGAGACTAGGAGGAGTACGGGAGGTGGAAACGAGGTGAGAGAAGTAGGCAGGGGCTGAGTCATGAAAGAAAGATCTTACTCACCAGGCCGAGGAGCCTGGATCATGGGGTAGACTTAATGCTGGAATAAATAACAGCTAACATCTTCATGCTTACTACTGCCAGGCAGGTACAGTGCTGAACTCTTCACCTGGATTATCTCATTTCAGAAGGACCCTGTGAAGTATTTGAACCAATGCTGGGGAGGAGCAGAGATGAGGCCTGGCTCAATTTGACTGTGGGGGCAGGGAATGGGGAATGGTCCCAAGGACCCAGAATTGATGCATTGAGTCACTGCTGGAAACGGGAGTAGGAATCTGCTGGAAATGGATGAGAGGAAAGACGCTCCCAGTAGAGGCATTTGTGTGAATGAAGACTTGGAGGTTGGGCCAGTGGAAATCTGCTAGGAATAAGGTTATATCAAGGGGTGTGTGCAAATTAGAGAAAGCAGTGCAGCTAGGCCAGGCTGGGGAGCCAGTCTGCAAGGGCAGGAGGGCGGAGGTGGCAGGGAGCCCTGGGAGGGGAATGTAGCAGGAGAGTGGCATGACGAGGCTGGGCTTCAGAGTCATCGTGGCGCACCAGCGTGCTTTGGACGATGACATAAACCTCTCCTCACCTCTAAGAAGGTCCCCTCGAGGTAGAACCAGTGGCTACTGTACTGGGGCCAGGAAGCATGTGGTGTGCTGTTGGCCTGTACAGATGATGCCATGCAGACTGCCACCTGACTCAAGACCAGCCCTTGCATCAGGATGCGAAGACAGCTGTAGGGGTCCTCGGGGGTCCCCAAAGTAGCTACCCCTGGGAGGAAGGAGCTCAGGCGTCAGCAGGGGTCTGAACAGCCTCCAACCTGGCCCAGAAGCCCTCTGGGTCATCATGGCTACAGCCAGTGCGCTCTCCTCAACTGGGCCTCGGCATGGCATCCTTGTCCTCAGCCTCTGGAAAGGTTGCCTTGGGAAACCGCCTCCCCTCCCCCAGGGCTGCCTCTGACTCAGGACGGTCCTGTGTGTTTGCAGATGTAGATGAGTGTGAGCAGCCAGCCATGTGCAGCGGCGGGCAGTGCAGCAACACGGAGGGTTCCTATCACTGCAAGTGTGATCAGGGCTACACCGTGGTCAGGAGGGGACACTGTGAAGGTAAGGAATGGCAATATGGTGTCAGCCTGTTGCTCCACACGCTGCTTGTCCCCCGCTCCCTGTCTAGCTTGTCCCCTACCGGATTCCTTGATGCTGAGCCCATGCCTGGAGCCAGAAACATGTCTGTGAATTCCTGAGCCCTTCCATTCCTCGGTGACATTTTACATCTCCCTGTAGCAGGAGGTGCAAATCTACATGACACTCAGGGAACATCTCTGCACACCTTTGCCCTCTCGCTTTGAAAAATGGCTCTCTCCATGTGGCAGTAGAAGAGTGAGTTTGTCTGGGAGTTTGTCCTTCTTGCTAAATCTTAGACGGTGAGCTCCTGAGGGCTGGACCATAGGTGACCGAGCATGGATACCTGAGAAGCACCCAACAAATGCTCGATGATAAATGAATGAATGGGAGATCCCAGGTCCTTTCCCCTTGCCCAGGTACAGCTAAAAGATGACTGTGATATTGCCAGCTAGTCTTCTCACAGACTGGCTCTAGCCTGCCTCTGTCACATTGCTCTGTAAACCTCTTGGATGACATGCTACTACCCTTTTCCTGCCAGGCCAGGGTGTCAAATCCTTGCGGAAGGACTAGGTCATATGCTCCTGAGACTGGTTAAGACAGGAATAAATGAGGGTAAATCAAAGCTCTTTCTATGAAAAACATTCTTGTGGACCTGAGCTTAGGCTGGGCTTTCCTGCCACATCAAGGTTCCCTGGCCAGGACTTGCTTGGTTTGGGAGCGTCCTGGAGTAAAGGATGGGCTTGTATGCCTTGAGAAGGGATAGCCCACTTTCCCAATGCTACCACCATGGAAGCAAAGTCCAGAGTCTTGAAAGGTCTTAGCAAAGGGGAGAGGTGGCCTCAAGTATAAGACAGAACTATCTTCACCCTCAGTGTCACTTTCTCCTCTCAGTGCCTCCCTCTTTGTGCTCCTCCTCTAAAACTCAGGCTTATGCATGATAAGAGCTGGAACTCACTCCCCTTGTCCTCATTTGACCCAAGGAGACAAGACAATAGGGTATTTTCCAGGTGAATGGAGAGTGAAGGCCCCCACCACTAGATGGGTGCCTACTATGTGCCAGGTGGCTTACTAAGTGCTTGATAACCTTATTTAAGCATCACGGTATTACAAATTTGACACTCTAGCTTATTAAAAAGAAAAGCAAAACTAAAGAAAATAAACCAAGAAAATACCAGAGCATTAAAAATATCAGATTTATACTAACCAGTCTGTGTTAAGGGCACAGGCTCTGGTGCAGACAGGCCTGGGTTTGGCTCTTGACTCATGTCTGGAAATGGAAACCGTCATGCACATCTCAGAGGCTCTAGCGAGGACCAGATAAGCTAATATTTACCGGGTGCTCAGTGCCATCTCTGGCACTTACAGACCCTCAGTAAACAGGGACAACATTACTACCTGAGAGCTCTGTACCTCTGCATGTTCAGACTCTCCACCACCACTAGTACCCTCCCCTGGACAGCCTCCTTCCCATCCAGAGGAAAGGTTCTAGACACACACCTCATGCAGAAGGTCAGGCTGAGTTCCTGGCCTGGGCAGACGTTCCAAAACTGTTGAAAGAAAGAATGATGTAGTCTGCACACTTCTCCAGGTTTCCACCAGTAACCACGGACCCGGCCCATCACCCCGGGAGCCCAGTCAATTTCCTCTCCTTCTTTCTTCTTTCTCCAACGAAGAAACCACTCTCTCCACTGAAACCTAAAGTCTCTGGTGAAAGGCTGAGTGGTCTGGACAGTGGCCCATGCAGTAGTCTCAATGGCATTTACATTGTACCAGAACTCTAGGTTCCCACGGACAGGAAATAGATTCTCTTGCAGACTGCCAGGGCCTTTGCTGTTCCCCACCCATATCCGAGGTCCCTTTGGCCTAAGCATCCTCCCCCTCTCCACCCTGTACTTGCACAAGGAACAGAATAGGTGCTTCTGTATCTCTTCATGCAAAGACTGACTTCTGGAGAGAGAAGCTGAGGGATCCTCCCAGTTTATGGACAGCAGACTAGCAAGCTGGTCTCTGACATGACCATTTCCATGAGTCCCTTGGGGATATCTGCAACAGCCTTATACCCAGAGGATAATGGGCAAAATTTTTAGGCACATTGTCCCATTTTTTGGTCAGCAAACATTTGTTGGAACACTCACTGCATGCCAGTGATGGGCTGGGAATAGAGCAATAAATAGATTGCTACCAAAACATACCACGATCTTAGATTAAAAATCCAACCCTTGACTAGACAGAAAAATCTCCACTCAATGACTGGCTCCAGTCCAAGGACTGACAGATTGGTGGAACAGCCTCAGGATATCTGGATATTAAGATATCCACTCCATCCAGAATCTTAGTCAGGTTCCTTTGGCTTGGCTTGGCTTGGCTTGGCTTGGCTAATGGCTCTGTTATACCCATTCTGTGCTGGAGAGCCCTTTTGTGGCTCAGTGGAGACTGAGGGCCTGCCTAGATCTTCTGCCCCCTCTCTCCCTCTTGCTGACAGACCTCTCACATATGATCCTCGCTGCCTGGGGCTCTGGTTTGAGGAAGGAAGTCAACAGTGGCATGCTGGGACAGACTAGATAATGCTGCATTACCAACCATGTTAGTGACATAGAACACAGCCTAGCTCATCAATGCCATGTGTCCATCACAGGTCAGCTGGGAACTCTGCCCCATGTTTCCTTTCCTAGAATTGGGCTGATGGAATATCCTATCCCTGGTATGTGACCAGTCTCCATGGAAAAAAGAGCATGCTAGAGCATTGCACACAATTAAATGCTTTGGTTCATAAATGATATACATCATACCCACTCACATCTCATTGACCAGCACTAGTCTCATGGCCCCAGGGACCAGGAGGCACAAGCCTGCCATGGCCCAGAAAATGAAGAGCTGGAATATTTTATGAAGAGCTTTAGTGAGTACCACGTGTCTCCTACAGGCCCAGCATCACACGCTGCCTGCACCTTCTCCAGCAGATGTGCCTGGCACGTTAGGGGGTAGGAGAGATCTCATGGCCCTTTGCCTTTGGCAAACCTAAATCTTCCTACATTGCCTGGTTCCTATGAGAGAGATCCAGAAACTTAATTTTTTCTCAACATGGACTTAGAAGGATCCTTACCTCAATTTCTTTCTCTTTATTCCCTAAATCTTGCATCCTTGAAGCAGAGATCCCTTCCCAATGGCCCCTCCTTCAGCAACCTCAGCCAGGACCAGCATGCCATGAAGATAGACACCGTCTCCTGGGTGGCAGTTCCTTCATTCTTTCCATCTCTGTCTCGTTCTTTCCATCTTGTCTTTACAGAGACCCTTAGAATAGCTGAGCCTGGTGTTCCCACAACCCAACTAGGGACTCATGGTTGCCTTTCTAGGGATGAGTCTTAACTTAGTGTCCTCTGAGATCACTTAGGAATTGTGAGCATCTCCTTGCTGATGTTCACCTGAATAACCACCTGCCCTGTGGATGTGTCTTCCTCTTCTAGACCCTCAAGGTCAAGC
Organism: Geosciurus inauris; assembly: GCA_004024805.1. Taxonomy (NCBI): domain Eukaryota; kingdom Metazoa; phylum Chordata; class Mammalia; order Rodentia; family Sciuridae; genus Geosciurus; species Geosciurus inauris. The sequence goes on from PVHX01007934.1 coordinate 61,124, forward strand.
TTTGGGCTTGAAAGGGTCTCAGTCCCCTGGGACAGAGGGCTTTGATGTGTCTTGACTTCTGCAGGCCAGACAACCTCAGTGGGGACTCATTTTCACCCTCCATCTTTGGGTCTCTGTCCTCTACAACACTAACTGCTGGCATTAGTCCCTAAGCAGAAAGTCTGTGTTCTGCCCCTTGGCCTGTCCCCTGCATTTCCTCTGTGGTGCTGAGTAGGTCTTTCTCTGGGAAGTAGGGCCTCTGAATCTGAAAAAGCTGGTGGACTTCCTCTAAGCAAATGATAGTTACCCATGTAGGAAGAATAAATCCTCCTGTTTCCTTTGGAATTTGGCTAGTTTGTCACCATTGGTGACCAGGAGCTGCAATATTTGTGCCAGAGAAGCAGAATGTCCTTCTACAGTTCCAACCCAGAGTTCAGTCACTGTGGTCTGATTTCCCTACGTCATTCCAGGTCCCCTGGGTGACTTGACAATAGACACCTCAGGATGCCAGGTCACTGGGGAAAAAGCCTGCAGTCAGCTTCTAGGGGAAGGATCTCCTTGCCTGCTCCTTCCTATTACTCTCCCTCCCTGGGTCCCCTCTTCCCCTGCCTTTCTGGTTGGTGCCCCGGCTCATCCTTTTTGTCTAGTGCTCCTGGATCTCAGCAGAGTGGGATCCCTATGGCTTTTGGCTGGAATAAAGGCCTAGCACCTCTCTGGTAGAGAAGACTTACCAACTTTACCCCTTCCGTCTGAACTCAGCCTCAAGGCTAGTCTGGGCCAAATCCAAGATGGGGGTTTGATCCTTGGTCCTCATGTCCTGGGACAGGGAAGTTCATTTTGGTTCCACTGCTCTTCTAGTGATCTAGTCTGAGGCTTGTGGCAATAGTCCAACTGGTGACTGTGTTAAGCACGTCCAGTCCCCGTCATGGTCCTCTGTGTAAAGGAGTAGGCCTTCACTCAGGGAGATATGAAGGCCCATCCCCAAGAGTCCAGCTCACCAATAGAGCCCTCTGACCTCCCAAGTTAACAGCAACCACCGCCTACTGTACCCACCCAAGTAGTCTCCCTTTCTTATTTTTAAGTTCTTCCAGTCCTTTTTTCTTGGACAGTGGGTGGGAGACAGAATTGGGAACACAGGGCATCTCTCATTTTTTCCTAGTTTTCATCTAGGCAGAAACTGACATCCCTCTTCTCAACCAAGGGCAGAGTCGAGGACTTGCTGTGTCACAGAGCCACCCATGACCTGTGGTTTCCAGGGATAACTAAGGGAGAGACCATTGTTTTACAGATGTCAACGAATGCCGTCACCCTGGCACCTGCCCTGATGGGAGATGCGTCAACTCCCCTGGCTCCTATGTTTGCCTGGCCTGTGAGGAGGGCTACAGGGGCCACAGCGGGAGCTGCATAGGTGAGGGCTGCTTGCCAAGGCAGAGAAGGCCGCCCTGACTGAGCCCACACACAGGGAGAGAAAGGAGTGGGCAGAGGGAAGTGGCTTGGAGGCAGATGTGCTCCATGACCCAGCTGGGTTCCCCGAAGACACTGAGCGTGACATGAATGGGCTTCAGTTATGGTGCTCTGCCCTCTGAATCAGCTAGGGTGGAGGCCTCTTCTGTTCCCTGCCCACATCTGTTCTGAAGCTACAGCCCCATGTCCCAGAAGCTTCTGTGGCTGGCTCCTGTGGGGTGGGGTGAAGAGCCTCAGGGTCTTGGGATGAGACTGAGTGATGGGGAAGCTGACAGCCAGGCCCTTCTGCTCTTGTGCATGACTGCACTGTCTAAACAGTACCACTCAGCAAAAGCAGTGTCCTCCTCCCTCTCGAGGCTGCATGACAGCAATGCGGGGGAGCACTCTTTCCCTTCAGCCCCCGCAAGAAGGGCCTGGGTTTCAGAATGCCAGGAGGGACTTTGTTTTGAATAGATGCTTTGAGGCTCTGGAGAGGGCAGACATTTCCCAGGCCCTTGAGACTGCCACAGCCACCCAGGCATGGCCTGGCCTCTCTCTACACTGCCCGCCCACCTATTGAAGCTGGTGGTCAGGCTGGGAACACGGGTTGTTGCATAGCAGGTAGGAGAGGGTCAGACTCACAGTGAGGTAAATCTTGGACATCTCATTCCAAGTGTCCTTAGATGGACTAAACCAGCCCAAAGCTGGGGGACCTGATCCCTTTTTCTAGGACCTATGCAGAGTGTTCTGTGTTACCAGATGGGGTTGAGGAGAGCTCATGGGGAGGGGACCCTGCCCTGCCAAGGTGGGATGAAGGAACATGGCTTCATAGCCTTCCCAGTGTAGCCTGCTGAAGCCAGGGTAGACCCTCTGAAGGCTGATCCCAACTGAAATATCTATGCCTGCCAAGAGCAGCTGCATGAAGGAGAGGAAGCCAGCACTCCATCTTGGACTTCTCACCCACAGATGTGAATGAGTGTTTGAATCCCGGGGTCTGCACCCATGGAAGGTGTATCAACCTGGAAGGCTCCTTTAGATGCTCTTGTGAGCATGGCTACAAGGTCACCTCAGATGAGAAGGGCTGCCAAGGTACAAAGATACTGAAGCACTCTACCTCCACGGGCAAATCCAGCCTGTGGCTCCCTCTTCTCTGTACGCACCCCATATCCACCCGATCACGTACCCCTCACAATGCTGACCCGACACATCCCTGACAAGATCTGTGCGTGCCCCAATCCCTGCCCACCTGTCTGGCTGCCTGTCCTGGCACATCTGCCCTACAGAGTCCCACACAGGACTCAATGGCCTGTTTCAGATGTGGACGAGTGTGCCAGCCGGGCCTCATGCCCTGCGGGCCTCTGCCTCAATACTGAGGGCTCCTTCACCTGCTCGCCCTGCAAGAGCGGGTACTGGGTGAACGAAGATGGCACTGCTTGTGAAGGTAGCCCTGGGGAGGCGGTGGCCAAGGGGACAGAATATCAGTCTTCTTACCTCCCAAAGAACACTTTTCTGGCCAGTCTTGGGGCAAGGGAGGATCCAGCTTAGGCTAGAGGGCCCCATAAAGGGACTTGGCCCCAAGGAGAGCTTCTATTGTCATAATCCCCACATTCAAAGATGAGGACAGAAGGAATAGGAGTTCACAAAGACCAGAGGAAGCAGAGGTTCCCGTGGAGCAATCTAGAGAAGATATGTGAGGATTGACATATAGATGGTCCCCAGCTAGGGCCTGCTCAGAGGCCTCAAATGTCCTCCAAGCTTGGAGAGGGGGCAGAGTGTGGTGAGGGCCCTACTGGCTTGGGGAAGCCCTCCTGGATCCCTAGCTCTGTCTGTCTGTCTGCCCAGACCTGGATGAGTGCACCTTCCCTGGAGTCTGCCCCACAGGAGTCTGCACCAACACCGTGGGCTCCTTCTCCTGCAGGGACTGCCATGAGGGGTACCGGCCCAGCCCCCTGGGCCGCACCTGTGAAGGTAAGAGCCCCCTCGTGTGGGAGCACAGTTGGGATACAGGGGACTAACCTGTTCTTCTGCAAGCAAGAAGGAACTGCGGCCTCTCCGTCCACCTAGGATGGTGGGCTGGCTGGGGACACATATTCTCTCTCCTCCTGGAATGGAAGTCAGAGAGGTGACCACAGACCTGGGTCTTTTTTTTTTTTAATATTTTTTTGTAGTTGTAGATGGACACAATACCTCATTTTATTTATTTGTTTTTATTTGTTTTTATGAGGATCGAACCCAGTGCCTCGCACGTGCTAGGCAAATGTGCTACCACTGAGCCACAACCCCAGCCCAGACCTGGGTCTTATGAGCCAATAAGCTGCGTGAGCACCGCTGAGGGGGATGGTTCACTGTGCAGCTTCCTGGGCCTTGTCCTAGACTTACCTTGGGCACTCAAAGGGCCCTTGGAATCTGTGCCCTGACAAACTCCCTAAGTGTTCCTCGTAAGGGCGGCTGCTGGGAGAACATTGACCTGTACCAGGTAATCTGTGGGCCCACTGTAGGAATCAAGTTTCTGGAACCTTCTCAGGTCCCTGCATCCGTTGTCTTGGCTCATTCCACATTTGTTCTCCCATTGCTTCTCACTGAAATCAGAGGCCTCGTAGCAGCGACAGGGTTCATGAGGCTTTGGCCTCACTGGGCCAGGGTTGCTGGGCACGGTGGGCTGTAAATTAACCTGGCCAGAGCAAGGCCAAGCGGAAGGAGCAGCAGTCACCCTGCTCCATGTACAGCCATGGGGCACCGTGTCGGCCCCAAGGGCTCCTTCAACTGTCTGTGAGACTGTTCCAACCTTCTCCAGAGAGCGGGGAGTGTGGGGGAAGGGATGCTACTCCCTCACCAGCTGCTCTATGCAGGGAGGATGGTCCCAAAGGTCCAGTCTCCACAGGCAGGTGACAGGTCCTCTGGAAACCTCCCCTTCAGTCCTGGCCTTGGGAGGTGCCACTGTCAGCTGCCTCCCTCCCCTGTGTGGCCCTGCAGATGTGGATGAGTGTGAAGACACCCAGAACAGCTGCCTGGGAGGCGAGTGCAAGAACACACCTGGCTCCTATCAGTGCCTCTGTCCCCTGGGCTTCCAGTTGGCCAATGGCACCGTGTGTGAGGGTGAGTGGCCCGAGTGTCCCCACTGAGGGTTGAGACAGTGAATGCATACAGAGGTGGGAACACCCTGGAGACACTTGCTGCCATCTTCCCCTGCAGATGTGGATGAGTGTGCAGGGGAGGCGCACTGTGCACCCCGGGGCGAGTGCCTCAACAGCCATGGGTCCTTCTTCTGTCTCTGCGCACCGGGCTTTGCCAGCGCAAATGGAGGCACCAGCTGCCAGGGTGAGAAGCCAGCTGTGTCTGGAGGCTGGGACAAGGGGTGCTAGAGGCTATCCAAGGGCTTTGTCCTTCTGCATACCAGCACTGAAATAAAATGCTCATGGCTGCCTGCAGGCATGGGAAGAGGAAGGGCAGGGGTGATGGGGGAGCCAGGCAGGCAGGGAGGGGCTCAGAGCCTCTCAGCAGAGCCTCTCTGTGAGGTCTGTAGCAGGCACACCTTCTCCAATCTCTCTCAGTCACCCTTTACCTCCTGTCAGAGGCCTGGCCCCAGCACTCCTCCCCAGGGCATGGTCTCTGATTTTCAGCACTTGAACTCGCTTTACGATTTTCTAGCCCTTTCCTACCCCCAAACTACTCTGTTGCCCTCTTAGGGCTACTTGGAGCCCAGAGGAAGCTAAACAGGGTGATAACAGGGAGGAGACCATTGGCTGGGTCTGCTGACAGGTGTCTCTCTTCTAGATGTGGATGAGTGTGCAGCCATGGACCAGTGTTTGGGGGGACACTGTATCAACACGGAGGGCTCCTTCGACTGTCTGTGTGAAACTGGCTTTCTGTCCTCCCCAGAGAGTGGGGAGTGTGTGGGTAAGGACTCCAGAGGAGAGGACAGAGCTGTGCCCCATGTCTGCCCACCTCCACCCCCATCTGGTCCTTAAGTCCCTGGAGCCAGAAACCGCAGCTCCAGGGAAGCAGAGCGCTTTGTACAAATTGATCATCCGATGGATAATGCATTTATTGAGCCTCTGCTGCCTCCAGGACTGTCCAAGCCTGACAAAATCAAGACAATCTTAATTTTTGTGCTGGCAGAACACACAATCTAGTTTTAAAGGCCAAATTGATTCAGTCGACATTAAACACCTGCTCCTTTCAATGTTCTTTGCTAAGACAAACAATTATAGACAATCGGGAGACAGAGACAGAGAAAGCTCCCTGTGATCCACTAAAATTTCATGCTCTGCTGGTAGAGCATGGGGGAAAGGAGTGTCACTGAAGGTTGAGATCTCAGCACTTCCCTTTTTTTTTGGTACCAAAGAAGGAATCCAGGGGACTTAACCACTGAGCCACATCCCCAGCCATTTTTTTTTTAAAGATTATTTATTTATTTATTTATTTTTTAGTTGTAGGTGGACACAATATCTTCACTTCATTTTTATGTGGTGCTGAGGATCGAACCCAATGCATCCCGCATGCTAGGCGAGCATGCTACCACTGCGCCACAACCCCAGCCCCCCAGTCATTTTTTTAAATATTTTATTTAGAGACAGGGTCTCACTGAGTTGCCCAGGGCCTCGCTTTTGCTGAGGCTGGCTTTGAACTCTTGATCCTCCTGCCTCAGCCTCCCAAGCCACTGGGATTACAGGTGTGCACCACCGCGCCCGGCTCAGTGCTTCCTAAATAGCAGACAGTTCTCTTTCTAGATGCTTAGCCCTGATGGGTTGGGGAAATTACCCTGAATTTACTGTTCCAGGGTTGAGTTGAGCACAGTAAACTGGATCAGATCAAAGACCTCAGAGATTATGGGACATGACCTTGTTGCAATGCCAGTGAGTTAGGGCTAGTGGGGCCGGAACAGTGAGTGACCTGGCCACACCTGTCTCCTCTCATGGCTCTGGGGACAGACATTGATGAGTGTGAGGATAACAGAGAGCCCGTGTGTGGGGCCTGGAGGTGTGAGAACAGCCCTGGCTCCTACCGCTGCGTCCTGGGCTGCCAGCCTGGCTTCTACATGGCCCCGACTGGAGACTGCATTGGTGAGTAGGAGTGGCTGTGGAGCTGGAGGGCTCAGGACATCTGTTTTTCCCTGTATGGAGCTAGAAATGACTTTCTCCTGAGGACACTGTTTGTACAGCTGTTTGAAGTTTGTATATTTTCCATACAGCACAGCTTACACAAAAATTGAAGAGGAATGTTGCTGTTAGTTTTCTTGTCCCGTGTTCAGAGGTTGCTTTTCACAGATCTTGGTGTTAATGGACTAGATAAATAAGTGCTCACACACACCCCCTCTACCCCGGTCCCCACTGTCCCACAGACATAGACGAGTGTGCCAATGATACCCTGTGCGGGAGCCACGGCTTCTGTGACAACACGGATGGCTCCTTCCGCTGCCTCTGTGACCAGGGCTTTGAGACCTCACCCTCAGGCGGGGACTGTATTGGTGAGAAGACTGCGGGTCACCCAAGGTCTGGGCCAGGGAAGGCCATTGGGTTCTTCTTACCTCTAGGGGTTGTGACTGTCCTTGAAGGAAGCCCTAGAGCCCTCTTCCTGAATCATTTGTGGGCTCATGGCTCCATGATAGGTTCCCAAAGGGTGGACAAGGGAAGCTTCAAGGAGGAGAGAGATTTCAAGCCCCCACTCCAGCTGGCATCTCAGCTGGGCTGGTAGGGGAAGCTTGACCAATCCTGCCAGCAGAGGAAGCAAGCCCAAGAAGGAAGGTGCCCACCCCCTGCCCGTTCCCCCTTCCCTGGAGACCTTGGGGGCTCGAGAAACTCTATGTTTGGAGAAAGTACAGAAGGGGTAGCCCACCCTCTTTGGCCCTTTTGTGACCCCCTTTTGCCACCCTTCTCTTCCTTCCCATGCCCTCTGTCCATCTGTCCCTCCTTCCTGCTAATGGATTCCCACTTTTGCTTCTGCTAAGGCTAGCATGGTTCTTTTGGGGGGATGAGGACCTGCCTGGCTGTGCTGGAGTCAGGGACAAGGCACGCGGGCTTCCTCTTCTCTACCCACGAGCCTGTCCTCATGCCTGGCAGACATGAACGAGTGTGAGCTCATGCTGGCAGTGTGTGGGGCCGCCCTCTGTGAGAATGTCGAAGGCTCCTTCCTGTGCCTCTGCCCCAGTGACCTTGAAGAGTACGATGCACAAGAGGGTCAATGCCGCCCTCGGGTGGCTGGAGGTGAGACCTGCGAGCTTCCCATAGGACCACACCCTCATCTCCCACCCTGCCTCCCCTTTTGTCATTTACCGTGATGACTGTCTGCCTTACAAAAGGCATCAGCTCCTCTAGCCTCTGGATATGGAGAGGGAGCCTAGGTCGAGACTGGGCAGTGCTGGAGGTGCAGGCTGGGAATGGAGCATGGAAGGGGAAGGGTGCGAGAGGGCTGCAGGAGCCACATGGGGGACTCTGCTCCAGCCTGTGCCCTGTCCAGGCTGCAGGGCTGTGACCACCTAGAGGAGGCTAAAGATCTGAGGCTGACTTAGTGTGGCCCCACAGACCCAGATTGAGCCTTGGAGGGACCCTAAATCCATCCAATCCCTGGATGAATCTTTGGGATGAGGGAAAATTTGAAAGTGAGCTAAGCTGAACGCTCCCCTCCCCCTTCCTATGCTTCTACTCTGTCCCATAGCTGCGGCTCAGCCTTTCAACCAGCCAAGGCTGGGCTGGGTCAGCTGACTTCAGTGACTTCCCGAAAGTAAGGGTGACCTTGCAAGGAACAAAGAAGGGTGGGAAGGGCTGGGTACCTGGGAAGCAGAATGGATCGTCAGCATAGAAGGGAAAGGTATAGTACCCAATCCTGGGATGTCGAGAGTGCTGAGCGAGACAGCATAGCAACAGCATTTTGTACACTGTAATGCTATATAAATGTTGAATTTAAAAGATACATTCAAAGGCTGGGTACGGTGATGCACACCTATAATCCCAGCACTTTGGGAGGCTGAGACAGGAGAATCAGGAGTTCAAAGCCAGCCTCAGCAACGACGAGGCACCAAGCAACTCAGTGAGACCCTGTCTCTACATAAAACACCAAATAGGGCTGGGGGTGTGGCTCAGTGGTAGAGTACCCCTGAGTTCAATCCATGGTACCAAAAAAAAAAAGATACATTCAAGGGCTGAGGTGATTCAGAAGGTAATAAACCAACAATAATAAGGGGCCTCTAACACACACAGCTCAGAGCATCCCTGAAGCCCAGACAGAAGACTACGCCCCAGGCCCCATTCGCATGGAATGCTACTCTTGGCAGAAGGGCCATCTGCCCTGTTCCAGCCTCCTGGGCCGGAACTCCACACAGGCTGAGTGCTGCTGTACCGAGGGAGCCAGGTGGGGAGATGCCTGTGACCTCTGCCCATCTGAGGACTCAGGTAAAGCCTCAAGGGTCCCAAATCCTCTTAGGGTCAGCTCTGCTGGGTGACAAAGTAGGGAGGGGAAAGGGGGCACATCCCTTCCCTCTCTCAGCTTGGCCACCTCCCTACAGTTGAATTCAGCGAGCTGTGCCCCAGTGGTAAAGGCTACATCCCTGTGGAAGGAGCCTGGACATTTGGACAGACCATGTATACAGGTAACCTCCTCCACACACACCTCTCCAAACTCCATTTGCCAGCGTAGGCCATACTTTGGTCCCCCAGGAGGTCCCTAAGGAAGTCCTGCATCCAGCCCTGGCCTCCCTGGTTGCTTCCATCTTTCCTGTCCCAGAGCTGACTCCCTGCAGAGTTTTAGCTGGAAGTGCTAACCCAAGCTCCTCCTGGAGTGTCCACATGGCTCTTGCCTCAGCTTCCCTGCTCCCCAAGTCTGCACCCTCCAGAAACAAACAGTGGTGCCTTGGCTAACCCAAAGGGGAGTTTTAGATACCGAGCCCTTCAGTGCCTTAGTCATGAAGCTAGTCCTGAGAAGGAAATAATAGAAACAGAAATAGCCCTTCTGATGTGGCTCAGTGGTCAAGTACTCCTGAGTTCAATCCCTGGTACCAAAAAAAAAAGAAAAGAAAAGAAATAGCCTGTGTGTGTGTGTGTTTTGTCCTGGGGGACTAAACCCAGGGCCTCATACATGCTAGGCAGGAGCTCTACCATTGAGCACCACAGCCCCAGAAGTAGCTTTTCCTGAGTGCTTGCTATGTGCTGAGCACTATTTTAAACACCCTTATGTATATTAGCACCTTTTAGTCCTCATGACAAGTATAAGAGGTGAAGTGGTATTATCCACCGTTTTTTAGATAGGAAACTAAGGAGAACTGAAGCAACTTGCTCAAAATCACCTAACTCAAAAGTGACAGGGCCAGGATTCAAACCCAGACAGCCCAGCTTTAGAGCCCTTGGTCTTAAATATCACCTCGTCCTGCCGCTCCCTGTCCTCTCACTTCAGTTCTGCCTTCCCACAGATGCCGACGAGTGTGGGATGTTTGGGCCTGCTCTCTGCCAGAATGGCCGGTGCCTCAACACAGTGCCTGGCTACATCTGCTTGTGCAATCCCGGCTACCACTACAACACCTCCCGCAGGACATGTGAGGGTGAGGACACAGGGCCCCTCCCACCCTGAGCCCCTGCCGGCCAGTCCCTCTCTTGCTGGGAGACCCCTTCCTGGGGAAGATGCCTGTTGCAGGCAGGTCTGAGGTGAGGAGAGCTCAGGACTGTCAGCAGTTGTCCCTGGGGAGGGGCCTTCCAGGTTGGGCTGGACTGGGGAGAGAGATCGTCAGGATGCAGCCTCAGGTGAATCCCCTTCCATGAATGTAGTCCATAGACAGGCCACCTTGGCCTTGCCACCCCCTCCTGCTACCACAGATCACAATGAGTGCCGGGACATGGCCTGTGAGAATGGCGAGTGTGTGAACACAGAAGGCTCCTTCCACTGCTTCTGCAGCCCCCCACTCACCCTGGACCTCAGTGGACAGCGCTGTGTAAACAGCACCAGCAGCACAGGTGAGTGGCCTTGGGGGTGGGCAGTAGGGGGCATGGGCCTATGCTGAGAAGCTCATGTGTCCCTGGGCCCTGTGCCACCAGAGGACCTCCCTGACCATGACATCCATATGGACATCTGCTGGAAAAAAGTTACCAATGATGTGTGCAGCCAACCCCTGCGTGGACACCGCACGACCTACACAGAATGCTGCTGTCAGGATGGCGAGGCCTGGAGCCAGCAGTGTGCTCTGTGCCCCCCAAAGAGCTCTGGTGAGGGGGACACCTGCAGGACTGGACCCAGCCCTGGGAAGGGAGACACCCTCACCTTGGAAGGCAGGAGTAGGCAATCAGATTAGTGGCCTTGTCTTACATCCCAGTTTGAAAACCAAATGGTGGGAGGAGGAGCACTTCCAGGAACTCCCAGGAGTCATTAGTGCCCATGTGTTCCCTATCTCCCGGGGGAGTGGGCCAGGTGATCTAGCCCACCAGGCTTTAGCTAGCAGGAGTTGAAGCCCACTTCCTTTCTCCATCCTCCCTGAAAGAGGTCTATGCTCAGCTGTGCAACGTGGCCCGGATCGAGGCAGAGAGGGAAGCTGGAATCCACTTCCGGCCTGGCTATGAGTATGGCCCAGGTCCAGATGACCTGAACTATGGCCTGTATGGCTCAGATGGGGGCCCCTTCTACAACTACCTGGGCCCTGAGGACACTGTGCCTGAGCCCCCATTCGCCAACATGGCCAGCCACCTGGGGGACCTCACACCAGTCTTTGAGTCTCCTCTGCAGCCATCTCAACTCCAGCCCTACTACATGGCCAGTCATCCAGGTATGTTGCTGCAAAAAGAAGAGGCAGACACTGAGGCTGTTTCCCTTTCATCTCCCCCACCTACCAATCATATTGCCAGAGGGGTGAGGCTAGAGAAGGGGAAAGGTGCACCAAACCACAGGTCACTCAAGACTCCAAGTGCCTGGGTCAGACCCTACCTATTTCCAGTGATCTAGCACAGGGACAGGGACAGGACATTGTCCCAACCTCAAAACTTCCCTGTGGGTGGAGAGAAAGCAGTTATGCTTAGGTCTGTTCTCCCTCCACACCACTGACAGGATACAGAACAGCTGCTCTGAGGAAGCCTGGCATGCAAACTTGTGACCTGAAATGAGAATTACGGATTTCTAATGATTTTAAAGGTCCACAGTGGTGACCCCCACCCCCTGCCCCAGTTGGTGAATGGTGACTGCCCCAGGACTCAGGCCTTGGATCCTCATAAGGAAGTCAGGCCTGGCAGCTGTGCCTGGACACAGTACACACCACAGGCACAGCTACCCATCAGACTGATTAGGACCACCCAGCCAGGCAGGATGGGGTTTTGTTTAGGGAGTGGGAGGTGCTTAAAGAAAAGGTGTAAGGCAGATCAGGGAGGAGTCTTACTTGGGTTGACTGAGGCCCCTTCGCTGCCACTCTCCCCGCTTGGAAAAAAAAAGGATGTAAAAATATTAAAACTACCCCCCCCCACACACCAAACCCAAAAACTATATAGAAATACCCAACTGTATGGTGGCACACACCTATAATCCCAGACACTCAGGAGACTGAGGTAGGAGGATCACAAGTTCAAGGCAAGCCTCAGCAACTTAGCAAGACCCTGTCTCAAAATAATTTTTTTAACATTTTTTTTAGTTGTAGATGGACACAATTTATTTATTTATTTGTATGTGGTGCTGAGTATCGAACCCAGTGCCTCACGCATGCAAGGCAAGCACTCTACCACTGAGCCACCAATCCCAGCCCCAAAATAATTTTTTTTTAAGCGCTAGGGATGTAGCTCAGTGGTCAGGAGCCCACTTGTGAAAGCAGAGAGTCCCCACCTTCTTGGAGCCCTCACTTATCTCCCACCTAAAATGACAGAAGCGTATGGCCTTTTGCTTTAGCACCTTTCTATGGGAATTTTATGACCTCCCAGTCCAGCACACACCCGCGATCAACAAGGACAGCATTTGTTCTGGAAGGTGAGGGTCACAGGGCTGAGGAGATTAGAGTCTGGACACAGGTCTCAGCTTCCCTCTCACTCCTTCCTGCCAGAGCCACCAGCCGCCTTTGAAGGGCTTCAAGCAGAAGAGTGCGGCATCCTGAATGGCTGCGAGAACGGCCGCTGCGTGCGCGTGCGGGAGGGCTACACCTGTGACTGCTTTGAGGGCTTCCAGCTGGATGCGGCCCACATGGCCTGCGTGGGTAAGCTTAGGATCCTGATGGAGAAGTGAGACCGCCCCTTGCCCACAGACACAGGACTGCACCTGGGATGGCTGGGAGATCCGCTGCTGCCCCCTAGTGGGGTGCCGGGCTTTAAACCAGTGGGTGAGAAAGCCAGAGGGAGGTTCATGGTGGACTTGCCAAGCTCTTCCATGGAGGTTGTTAGAAGGCAGAGGGCAAGGTTTGGGGCATACTGTGAGGTCACTGCCCCTTGCTTTTTGTCCTTGAGTTGTTTGGTTTTGGGGGGTGACTCGGCCTGTCACAGCAGGATTCCATTGAGGAGCAAGAGCCAGGGCTTAGAGACCAGAGGGCAGAAGGCTCCCTTCAGCTTCCTCCTTTCCCTTTCTCTTAGATGTGAACGAGTGTGATGACTTGAATGGGCCTGCTGCACTCTGTGCCCACGGTCACTGCGAGAACACAGAGGGTTCCTACCGTTGCCACTGCTCCCCAGGATATGTGGCCAAAGCAGACCCCCCACACTGTGCTAAGGAGTCGCAGTGAGGGGTCAGTGTGGGCAGCTACCTGGAATGGCCTCCAGCCACAGGCAGGGGCCTTGAGGATGCTTTCCTAGCTGGGAAGACGCCATGATATCAGGCTGGGGCCCTCAGCTCAGCTCCAACAGCCTTGCCTGCTTTCATCTCTCCCAGCTTAGGCTTTGGCTGTGAGCTTCCACCACCGCCTCCATGCCCTTGCTTGGCTCAGACACCACCACTTTAATGCTTCAGCCACTGGCCTTGAGGCCCAGCACACCACCTATCTTGGCCTTGCTATGGGATGCTTATCAAAGGACAGCTGTCATTCACCTCCCAACTCCAGGCTGTGCAAACATGCAAGGTCTCATGGCCTCACACTGCAGACACCCTTTTCCAGCCGTGATCCACATATCAACTGATGATTCCACAACTGGGACAGAGACTACATCTGCCCTGAATGGTCCTTCAGAATCTGTGGTGCAAGAAAGGGTTTGGGAGAGTTTGGGGGATGACTCCAATGCCCCCTCTCGAAACTACCACCTCCACATAGCCACCTGCTCTGGGCCCTGATTTTGCTACAACTCCATCTGGTAGCCAATCCTGTGGCCCCAAGGAGGGGCAGAAGATACCCTCATCTCAAAGAAGCAAGACTGGCATTAGCGTGCTGAGTATAGGAAGCACAAATGAAGAGGGACGAAGAGCCCGAGAAAGCTGCAGGAGGGCAACATGGGAAACACGAGTCAGCAACACAGCAGGGGAAGCCAAGGCTTCATTGCAAGTCTGAAGAAAGAGTAGCTTGGGATAAATAAAGACTCAGAATCCACCCAGTGATGGCCCCTGTGCACCAGCTGCAAGGGCTGCCACAAGACAGACTCCATCTGCAAACCTTTATTAAACACAAATGCTTCTTCCAGGAAACAGACAGATCTCTTCAGGGCTCTCTTTTTGTGAAAATCAGTTGAATTTTCTAACAATAAAAAGGTTTATTTTCTAGTGTGGTCTTGTTCAGCTAAAGCCAGATTTTCAAATTTTGTCATCTCCCCCACCCCCATATCCAGCGGTCCCTTGGCCTCCTCCCCTTCAGAAAATGAATGTCCAGAATCCCTGAGTTTGCAGGTAGAAACTCACTCCAGCCTGGGATAGCTGGGAGTTCAGAACCATGGTGGAATAAAAAAAAAAAAAAATGTACATCTGGCTCTTCTGTTCTTGTTTTTATTTCATATTAGACCAACTTTCTTTATCATATTAGTTAAATCAAAATGTCAGATCTGAGGCCAGGTGCAGTGGAGCAGGCCTGTAATCCCAACACTTTGGGAGGCTGAGATAGGAGGATCGTGAGTTCAAAGCCAGCCTCAGCAAAGGCAAAGCACTAAGCAACTCAGTGAGACCCTGTCTCCACATAAAACACAAAATAGGGCTGGGGATATGGCTCAGTGGTCGAGTGCCCCTGAGTTCAATCCCTGGTACCAAAAAAGTTAGATCTGAGACTGCCTACCCCATGGCCAGCTCTGGCAAAAGCCTATCAGCGGGTTCCAATGGGAAAGGTTCTTTACTATTCCAAGCCAAGGGCAACTCTGCATTTTTCTGATGAATGGCAATGTAAATGAACAAGGCTACATGTGACACGAGACGGAGATGAATACTACTTTCTTAATTTAATCTGTCCTACCTGCTGCTCTGATTGTCGGCTATTACACAATAATTTATTGAATGCTTGCCACATACAGTCACTGTGCTGAGTGCTGTGCATAAATTTCACTTAATCATCTAACAATGCTACCTACTATTTTTATTCCCAATTTACAGGTGAGGAAATTGAGACAGAAAAACTTAAATTTGCTCTAGTTCACTATACTAGTTGTTTTAAACAAAACAAAAATAAATGTTCTTAAATATGTGAAAGTGGTCTTTCCTTTATAATAACAGAAACTGAAAATGCAGTGAGGTACCTTTTAAAAAATATTGGCAAAGATCAAAAAGTTTGTTAAAAGACTCCTAGTTGGCAAGCATCTGGGGAAACGATAGCTGATGGAAGTATAAACTGGTACAACCTCTGAAGAAGACAATATGGCAGTGTCTTTCAAAATTATATAAGAGAACTAACTCTTTGATCCAGTAATACCACTTCTAGGAATTTAAGCTTCAGATATAGTCTCACCAAATGTGAAATGACTTATGTAAGAGATTATTTATTGCAGCATTATTTGTAATAGCAAGATTAGAAACAATTAATTGCTATGGAACCCTAAAAAACAAAATGAAACAAATTGCCTTGACAAGAAAGATATCCAGGAAAAAGGAAGGTTATTTAACAGTGTGTAACATGCTATTTGTCTAAAGAGGAAAGAGAAGTGTATAGCTGTTGACCTCATCCTTGCCACTCCACCTTACACTTTTCAGAGAACTTTTTACCATTCCTCAAATACACCCTGTTGGTACTGTGCCTTCCTAAATGCTGTTCCCACTGCCCTCCAACCTTTCTCGCTTGTCCTTGTAGACCTACTGAATGCATACATATTTCCTCTCATTAAAAACTCAAATGGAGCCAGGCACGGTGGCGCACACCTAGAATCTCAGCGCTTTGGGAGGCTGAGACAGGAGAATCGTGAGTTCAAAGCCAGCCTCAGCAATGGCAAGGTGCTAAGCAACTCAGTGAGACCCTGTCTCTACATAAAACACAAAATAGGGCTGCGGATGTGGCTCAGTGGTTGAGTACCCCTGAGTTCCATCCCTGGTACCAAAAAGAAAAAAGAAAAACACAACTCAAATGGCACACTATGCACACTGTTCAGCACTTTGCTTTTGTCACTTTATGCTTGTAAATAAAGACCTGTCTGATTCTATTTTATAGCTGAATACTATTCCATTGAATGGTTAAACCATAATCAATCATTGACTCATCAAAAGATACTTCCATTGTTTCCCATCTTTTGCTAATAATGCTGTGATGAATATCCTTGGGCACATGTTATTTCACGTTATATCTCTGGGATAAATTCTTAGGAGCAATGGTGGTTTGAGGGGAGGGTGACAGAGTAGACAGGTACCGTAATGGGACACTTTCCACTGTATCCCCTCTTGTGTCTTTTTAAATTTGTACATGTATTACTTATTCAAAAATAAAATATTTTTAAATAAAGCTGCTGACCACAGACTGCTTAAGTGTTTTCTCCCTTTATATATTTATCTGTCTATAGATTACAATTAAAATCAGGTGATGATTATTTCAAAATTCCTTAAGCAAACTTCCCTTAAGCAACCCTGTGGCATTTTTATGGGAAAAGACAAACATGGATTTTAAGAGAGCAATTATAAACATCAATCCCAGATATCAAGAAAAGTAAAAAGGAGCTTCCTACCTTTCAGACAAACATGCAAAACTATAGTGTCACAATGGATAGCAACAGGCCCTGCCAAAGACCAGGTGCATGACAATAGCTTGGGGCCAGTGTTCTAGAGAGGGCTGTACACCTGGTTGCCCCTGCCCAATGTTGGTCCTTCACTCTGATGCTTCATAACAATAGAACAGGACTCAATTCTCAGAAGAAAGTTAAAGTATATTCCAGGACATTACTTTAACAGTTCTTCCCAATCTCTTACTTCTGAACAGGTTTCCTCTTTTATATATATACACACATATGTTTTAGTTGTAGATGGACACACTACCTTTATCTTTACGTGGCACTGAGGATCAAACCCAGTGCCTCACACTTGCTAAGTGAACACTCTACCACTGAGCCATAACCCCAGCCCCAGGTTTCCTCTTTATCCCTTGAATTCAATCAACATTCCCATAAAAAGAAACTAAGAGTAGATGGACATATGATATATAGTTTACACACCACTAGTCACTATCACCACATAAGAATGTGATTCCATAATAAGATCAACCAAGAGGCCCGAGTTTTGAACCAAAATATAAAGCAGACTCAGAATTCCGTTTTTTGTTTTGGTACTGGGGATTTAACCCAGGGGTCCTCTACCACTGGGTTATACCCCTAGCCTTCTTTTATTTTTGAGACAGAGTGTCACTACATTGCTGAGGCTGACCTCAAACACTTGCAATCCTCCCACCTCAGACTCACGAGTCACTGGGATTACACACATGTACCACCATGCCTGGTAGATCTCCCTTTGTCTCCTTTGACTCTTGAATTAGTACGGTGTTTGCTAAAGATAAGGCAGGGTAAGTACTGCCTAGTAGTATGCATGAGGCCCTGGATTCAATTCCCAGCACTCAAAAAAGGGGGTGGGGGTGGGGAGATAGATGGAGCATGATGTCCAGCCACTTGCATACAAAATTAAATAAAGCCAATTCCATAAAAAATAAGGCCTTGACAACCTCCTCTTGGAAGAACAGGTAAGACTAAAGATCTTTCAATTGACAAAGGAAGAATATAGTTTTCCTAAATGAATTTACACAGTGAGCAAAATTTGTGAAAACATCTATTGGCCCTATGGCCTGCCAGGAAGAGGGCAACTGGTCAGAAAGGGCCTGCAGAGGAGCCTAATTTGTTTAGCATGCTATTTAGTCCAAGCAAATGGCTCAGTGTCCCCTTGTCCTGTTCTTAAATCACCCACTCCAACAAAGACTTCTTGTTGTCACTTCATTTCCCCACGAAGCACTGTCAGTGTGAAGTAAAGTGATTTCTCCCAAAGCCACCATTTTCTAACCACCAAATTCTACCTCTTCCATTAATAGTAGGCACACACTTACAGGCTCTACAGTCTAAGAGACCTTGTTTCTGCCCAGTTGACCACTGCAATTTATTAGAGTATGTATTTAGCAACTAAATCTGTTATGCTTGTTCTCAAGAATTTTAAAACCATCAAAGCAATAAATAACCCACAGCCAGTGCAATGGTGAACACCTGTAATCCCAGCAACTCAGGAGGATGAGGCAGGAGGATCATAAGTTCAAGACCAACCTCAGCAACTTAGTAAGACCCTGTCTCAAAATAAAAAATAAAAAGGGCTGAGGCCGGGCGTGGTGGCGCAAGCCTGTAATCCCAGCATTTAGGGAGGCTGAGACAGGAGAATCATGAGCCAGCCTCAGCAATGGTGAGGCACTAAGCAACTCAGTGAGACCCTGTCTCTACATAAAACACAAAATAGGGCTGGGGATGTGGCTCAGTGGTCAAGTGCCCCTGAGTTCAATCTCCAGTACCAAAAAAAAAAAAAGGGCTAGGGATATGGCTATGGTAAAGAGCGTCTGGGTTCAATCCCTGATACCAAAAAATAAATAAATAAATGAATAAAAAGACAAAAAAAATGTTCTGGAAGAATAGATTCATTTTAAATACAGCAAAATTTCTTTTTAAGGATGATGAAAGTGGGGCTGGGGTTATGGCGCAGTGGTAGCGTGCTCGCCTAGCACGTGGGAGGCACTGGGTTCAATCCTCAGCACCATATAAAAATAAAAATAAAGATATTCTGTCCACCTACAACTAAAAAATAAATTTAAAAAAAAAAAAAAGGATGATGAAAGTACTTAAGTATCTGAACTGAAAATGTTATTAGGCCCAAGTGTTGGCAGCAACTAAGTCTCATTCTCAGTGTCTTAGTAACTTGTGCACACAGACACTTCATGGTATGTTCCTTCCTGCCTCCTTCCATGGGCAGGTCAGAAATCTGCTCAGGATCCCCACAGCCCCCTTCTTTCCTCTAACCACATGACACTTTTTTCCCCCTAGGTCCCACACATAAGTGTAAGAGGTTCAGTCACAGATACTTTGTTTCTAAACTCTATTTTCATTATTTTAATACTGAATTTTCATACCAGATGATCTTAATTCCTCTACAGTCCAGAAATGCAAGTTTTTGCTACAACAAACTTTGTCTCTCAAGTGAAAGATGGACTTAATCAATAACTCTTGCAGAATCAACCTGACTGTGGTTCCCCCCACATTAGCATTAAAAAATTATTTGTTGGCTGGGTGCAGTGGTACACATCTGTAATCCCAATGACTCAGGAGGCTGATGCAAGAGGATCACAAGTTTGAGGCCACTCAGAAATTTAGCAAAACTCTCAACAACTTAACAAGACACTTTCTCAAAATAAAAAAACTAAAAGAATTATGATGTAGCTCAGTGGTAAAGTGTCCCTGGGTTCAATCCCCAGGTGCCAAAAAATTAAAATAAAAAAGTTATTTGTTGTGATGATGGTGCAAAGTCTTTTTCAGTTTTCTGTCTTTACTCTTCTGGGTCCCCTGGCACCATAATAGAATTATTTAAAGCTCCATAACCCATTTAAAGGCACACCTAAACAAATCCTTTAAAATGCACGGGAAGCCGGGCATGATGGCGCACGTCTGTAATCCCAGCACTTTGGGAGGCTAAGACAGGAGAATCATGAGTTCAAAGCCAGCCTCAGCAAAGGCAAAGCACTAAGCAACTCAGTGAGACCCTGTCTCTAAATAAAACACAAAATAGGGATGGGGTTGTGGCTCAGTAGTCGAGTACCCGAGTTCAATCCTTGGTACCAAATAAAAAATAAAAAATAAAATGCACTGGAATTTGTGATTTAAAATCTTCTTTTAGAGACTCTAAAGTAAGACTGCCATGTTTAGCACATAAATGTATGTACTGTAGACATACATAAGTGTGAGACGTACTTATATTACAAAGATTAAATGATACAAAAAAATTTTGTTGTTTATCTGAAATTCAAATTTAACTTAGCAGTTTGCATTTCATCTGGTAACCCACTCTTTAAAAAGACTTCTACTACAGAAGTACTCTCAATTAGACAAAGGGGAATGAAAGGAAGGGAGGGGGAGTGAAAATAGGATAGAATGAATCACACATTACTATCCTATGTGCATATATAATTGATTACACAACCAATGAAATTGTACATTATGTACAACCAGAAGAATGAGAAGCTATACTCACATATGTATAATGTCAAAATACATTCTGCTATCATATATAATAAGAACAAATTTTTAAATATTTTTAAAATAAAAAACAAAAATTAATTAAAAAGAAAGGCCTCTATTGCCAGGCACAATGATGCATGCCTGTAATCCCAGCACCTCAGGAGTCTGAGGCAGGAGGGTCGCAAGTTCAAAACCAGCCTCAGCACTTAGCAAGGCCCTAAGCAACTTAGTAAGACCCTGGGTCTAAATAAAATATAAAAAAGGACTGGGGATGTGGCTCAGTGGTTAAGCGCACCATCCCTGGTACTGGGGGAGAAAAAAAGACCTCCATTAGCTACATAATGAAGTGACACTTCCAGCTATGCATGAACAATGACATGGTATACCATAAGGCAGATGAAGAAACATATCCTAATAGGATTCAATTACTAAAGGTCACAGATCTTGAAATGTATGTATGAATACAGAGTAGCAAAGCTGTTTTTCAAGTAATTCAGGTATGAGTTTGACCTAAGTTTTCTGGGGGATGGGCTCTTGGTTTTTTGAATACTAGCAGATCTGTAAATATGACAATATCACATGGGAAGTAGTGAATGGGCTGCATAGGAAATAAGAAAATGTCAGTAGCACATTCATAAAGGGGGAAATAAGAGGCTCGGTTGGTGGTACACACTTGTAATCCTAGCTACTTGGGAGGCTAAGGCAGGAGAATCCCAAATTTAAGGTCAACCTGCATAGCTTAGTGAGACCCTGTCTCAAAATTTAAAAATTAAAGGGATGAGGATGTATCTCAGTGCAAGAGCAGCCCTGGGTTAAATCCCCAGAACCACAAAAAACAATTATAGTAAATAAAGTAAAAACATAAAAAACAAAAAGGGCTGGGGGTGTAGCTCAGCAGTAGTGCACCTGTGTTCAATCCCCAGTACCAGGGAAAAAAGTGAAAGGGTGAAATGAAAAAGATAACATTTCATGTGCCTTTCTTATCAGTTCTGATGCAGTAACTGGTGTTCAGGTATCCAATCCATGACCTTGATCCAAAACAGTAAGGATTTGCTTTGAAATGAGGCTTTTATACATTGCTGTACATATATGTACAAGAATTCTGAAGGCTAGAGAAGAAACTCCAAATTTTGGAGGCTTGGAGGCTCTATAGAGTACACTGGGTTTCAACCAGTAATTAAATATGAGGTAACAACATCTAGAAGGTTGGCCTTAGCATTGCATGGGAGCTGTGGGGTAATTTAGGACAAGTGTAAAAGCTTCACATTCTGAAAATAATAGTGGAAAAATACAACACTCCTGGATTAAGGAAAATAAAACTGAGAGAGGGACATGATTAGAAGGAAACCTCTAGAATTCTACTAATCCCAAATTCCTCAGATTGGTACAACTGATGGCAATCTCTGGGTCATCTGTCATCGTGTCAAAGTTTGACAGAGAAGGATGACCCACAGGAGCAGCCTTGCTCTGCTTGAGGATTGTTCAACACTTGAAATGAGCTTCGGATCAGTTCTTGGCTGAAGTCCACCTGGGCCCCCTTCACGAAGGCCAAGCTATCAGAGTCAACCACCACTCTTGCCCCACCCTGTTCGAATACCCTGAAAAGACAGGAGGAAGGCATTAATGAATATCACAAACACCAAAACAGGATACCCTCTGGGGCCCGAAGTACACATTCTACAGAAGTGCACATTCTACAGCGGGAGCATTCCTTATTACCTCTTAACAGGTGATGATTGTCTTTGAAGCAAAAAGAATGAATATTGAGAAATGTATATAGACTTGGGCTGGAATCTAGTCCAGCCTGACTCTACCCATTACCCTATGGACTAGGTAGGCCAATTTTCCTCCTATAATTTAGTTATTTTGAATCAAGCTGACCAATCTTTCTGCGTCCTCACAGTGTCAGAAGGGCAGTGTTAACCGTCCTTAATAAGCCCTTTAAATCTGGAATAAAAGTACACCTTAAGCTGGAGTCACTTTTTCCCCTCCTACACATTCTGAGGACCTGCCCCTTTTTCCTTGCCTGTCGTCGGGGTTGATAACTGTATCCAGTGAAAATTTGTACTGGAATCCGGAGCAGCCACCTCCCTCCACCTGCAGCCTGAGGAATTCTGACCCTTCGGTAATTTCCAGAAGCCTCTGAAATGCAATAAGAGGAATCAAGAATGCCAAGCAAGCAGTGGTAGAAGGGAGGTAAAGGAGAGGTCCCAGCGCTTGGCTGGGCACCGCCGCCCCGCGTCCGGCCGGCTTCTTACCCGGACGCAGCTGTCTGTGAGGTGGATTTGTCCTTCGACAGCCTCGGGGCTGGAAGATGACGCCTCCCAACGCTTCTGAAGTCCCGGGCAGGATGCGGAGAGCCTGTGGTGCAAGGGAGGAGGATGAGCCCGGGAGCAGAAAGGGTACTTGGCGACTCCCACCTGGACTGTCTCAAGCCAAACCCTCACCTCCCCCGGGGTCTTTAGTTTCTCATTTTCTCTGGAGGCACAAAACCTAACACCGTTCTCAAGTGTTCCCAGGAACACCCTTCCAGTCTTGGTACCTGCCCCTCCGCCAGAGAATGACCGCTCTTAGGGCCGTGGCGGTTAAGGACAGGCCTCTGGCGGCCGCCATCTTCCCCAACAAACTCCGCCCCTCGTATTGCCCTTCCCTCCGCCTGGGCCTGAAGAGGCGGGAAGATGGATGGTGGGCGTGGCCTCGACGAGACCCGCCCCCATCGTGCCTATTAGGTAGTGTAGAAGGAGAAGGAGTTTGATTGGCTAGAAATGTTCCCGATTGCGGGAGAAGGGCCGCACCAATAGAACCGGGGCGGAGTCCTGGGGAGAGGCGGGGCCTAGTGGGGCTGATCGCCTCTCGGCCCCGCCTCTAGCAGACAAGATGGGCGGGGAGAGCGGGCTGGCTTTTGGTCTAGCTCTTTGGAGCTGGGGGCGGGGCACAGGCGGACCTCAGCCGTGGTTGCTGGTGACAGGTCGCCTGACTGGGCTCCTCCCCTCGCCCGCCCCGACTCGTTTATCTTGTGACCGCGGTGGCCACTTCTTACTTGGAGCTTGGCGCCTCGTTATCCGCGATGGGTCTCCTGACTGCAGCGATCCTGCTCCTGGCGTTCGTCGTTAACGCCCAGGCGGAGCCTGTGCACTTCAAGGACTGCGGTGAGCCCCTGGCCCGCCCGAGGTTCCCGTGCCCTTTGCGCAGCTGCGCCCCGCCCTGAGACCCCCGGGGCTGGGTTGGGCGGGTTCCTGGGATGACGAGGCTTTGCCTCAGACTCTGGGTGGAATGAAACTCGATCGTACACAACTTTGTATCTTTTCTTTGCAACAACTCGTGTTTTGGGGGGTCCTCTTACTGAAATTCCCTAAAGTTTTCAGGGAAGATATCTGGAGGTCTGTAGCAGCGCGGGGTTCAAGGAAGGGGAGCAGAACTAACTTTTCTTTCTTCCCGTCCTGCTCCCCTTTCTTTTCCTTTCGTTTGTTTAGTGAGTGCTGGGGATTGAACCCAGAGGCACTTGACTACTGAGCTGCATCCCCAGCCCTTTTTATTTTTTATTTTAAGACTAAGTCTAGCCCGACCCGGTGGCACATGCCTGTAATCCCAGCAGCTCAGGAGGCTGAGGCAGGAGGATCACGAGTTCAAAGCCAGCCTCAGCAAAAGCGAGGCCCTAAGCAATTCAGTGTGACCCTGTCTTTAAATAAAATACAGGATAGGAATGGGAATGTAGCTCAGTTACTGAGTGACCCTGAGTTCAATCCCCAGTACCAAAAGAAAGAAAATAAAACTAAGTCTCAGTAAGTTGCTGAGACTGGCCTCAAACTTGCGATCCTCCTGCCTTTGCCTCCCAAGCTACTGGAATTATAGGCATGCAATACTGGCAGGAAGATCACAAGTTGCCCTTGGGCTATAGAGTTTTGTGCTTCTTAATCAGTTTTTCCTCCTATAAAAAACATCATGTTTCTGGGGCTGGGGTTATGGCGCAGTGGTAGCGTGCTCGCCTAGCACGCAGGAGGCACTGGGTTCGATCCTCAGCACCACATAAAAAATAAATAAAATAAAGATTGTGTCCACCTACAACTAAAAAATAAATATTTTTAAAAAAAAACAACAACAACAAAAACACATCATGTTTCTAATCATATCTTATGACACATAATTCCCTCTCAATGCTGTGGTTGGAATCTTGGTTGGAAAATACAACAGATATAGAAATTCTGAATTCATCAAACCACACTCTACTGTCATGTATAACTAAAAAGAACAAATTTTAAGAAGAAAAAAAATTCTGAGTTCATTTAGTCAAATCTATAGAATTGTTGGAGCATCACTCCAGGAGTTGTGTTGAAAGATAGAGGCGGAAAATTTGTAATGATCAATGAAAGAGATGTGAAACTGATTTTGCAAAATATGTGAGCGGGAAGAAAACATGGAGATCATATAGTCAATCTTGAATTCCAGAGATGTTAGGTAACCTACCTAAAGTTACACGGCAGAGTGGAGAAACAGGGGAAGTTTGCTCCTTTATATCCAGTGCTGGGGTAATAGTAACTGCTCACTAAATATTTGCTGAAAAAGCAAATGATGTAATATGTATAGTTTCCCACTGTGTCATCAAAACTCACATTGAGGGAAAAGCAAAGTTGGGGACTTGGGAAATAAGGATTCATAAAGGCCTATTAACACTTAACAGATTCTATTCCGCTGAATTAGAGGACTGGCACTTAAAAGATGCTACTATTGCGTCAAACTATTGCCCCCAGTGACTCTAGCATGTGCTATATTCTCAGCTTTTTCTTTCTTTCTTTCTTTTTTTTTTTGAGACAGGGTCTCGCTCAATTTCTCAGGTTGGCCTTTAACTTTCAATCCTCCTGTTGCAGCTTAACGAGTCTCTGGGATTATAGGCATGTGCCACTACTCCCGGCTAGACTCTCTATATTTTTTTAAATATTTATTTTTTAGTTGTGGGTGGACAGAATATCTTTATTTTATTTTTATGTGGTGCTGAGGATCGAACCCAGTGCCTCACATGTGCTAGGCGAGCACGCTACCACTGCACCACAACCCCAGCCCCTAGACTCTGTATTAATTTTAATAATGCATTCAATCCTCACAGTCTAACAGAAGAGGAAATTAAAACACATGGAATAACTTGCTCAAGATCTCACAACTGGTAAGCAGTAGGAAATGGGTGGATCTTTGTGAACCACTTTGGATTTAAATGATAACACTTAAAAAAGTAAAATAAATCTGGAATTTTTCTATTCATGGGAAAAAAAACAGGTAAACACCTATGGGAAGAACTTCTTAAAGGGAAGTGGGGTTCCCATCACAGTTTTTCAATTTACTTTTGAATTAGGAAATACAATGTAAAAACGTCAGCACCAACATCAAAAGATTTTGTATTCCACTCTTCACCCAACTTCCCCTGGGGTGGGATGTCCTCAAGTGAGAAAAGGAACTAGGCAAACTTTGGTTTTGCAATGTTTGCAAGTTAGAGCTCAGTTTGTTCTACTGACACTAGAAGTTCAAGAAGCTCTTATAAGAAAAAACTGGATAAAAGCTAGAAGTACAACTCTTTACTTTGGTCCTACTAGATCATGTGACCCAGCCTTTAGAGAAGCAGGTAGAATGTAGACATTGAAAGTCTTAATGTAAGCTGGGCGCAGTGGCGCACGCCTGTAATCCCAGCACTTTGGGAGGCTGAGACAGGAGAATTGCCAGTTCAAAGCCAGCCTCAGCAATGGCGAGGCGCTAAGCAACTCAGTGAGACCCTGTCTCTAAATAAAACACAAAATAGGGCTGGAGATGTGGCTCAGTGGTCAAGTACCCCTGAGTTCAATCCCCTGTACCAAAAAATGGGGGGGGGAGGTGGACTTAATGTAGGTGCTGAATTCAACAAATTGTTAAAATTCAGGGTTTTTTGTTTTTTTTCCTGTCCACAGCAGCTAGGATGAAGTGAATGAGTGTACATCTCATGCAGTTTAGAGTGCTGAATATGTACAGTTTAAGAAGTTTACTATAAGCTGGGTATGGTGGTACTTACCTGTAATCCCAGCGACTGGAAGGCAAAGGCAGGAGGATCACAAATTTGAGGCCAGCTTCTGCAACTTAGCAAGGTCCTAACCGACTTAGCAAGACCCTGTCTCAAA